>JAFEMH010000445.1:600000-774832 GCA_022495995.1 Adenophora triphylla var. japonica
AGTTTGGGCTCATAATATAAAACGGCGTGGCGACTCTCTTTCCCAAGTGAAGTCCATTCGAAAGAACCACTCGCCGCAGTCCGCGCGTGATCCGTGTAATTTCAAAGGGCGACCATCTGTTGGATCTCGCAGAGACTTTTGAAAATTTGAGAAAAAATTCAATGAACTTAAAACCCCAGCAGATGTACATTTGGGGTGACAGCGGGAAAGTTTTTGGGTTTTTTAGTGAATAGAAGAGGGATCGAGGCTAACCCTGAGAAAATACAAGCCTGTTGGATATGTCGCCACCGAAGACTATTCGCGAGATCCAGCGGCTGAATGGGAGAATTATTGCTTTGGGGCGGTTTATTTCAAGTTCAGCAGAAAGGTGTTTGCCGTTTTTTCAGATTTTGAAGGGTGGAAAGAAATTTGTGTGGAATGAGGACTGTAATGTCGCTTTTGAGCAGATGAAGGATTACTTGGGAAAGCTGCCATTGTTGTGCAGCCCGAAGGAGGGAGAAGAGTTATTTCTCTAACTGGCGGCATCAGATTATGGGGTTGCCTCCGTGTTAGTGAGAGAAGACGAAAATATTCAAAGGCCGGTGTACTATGTGTCCAAGGCATTGTGCGTTCGAGTTGTCGGTTTGACTCGAAAAGAGCCGGGACGCCTCGGGAAAGACCAGGCAAGGCCTCAGAGTACCACGAGGGGCCTCAGAGTACTTCGAGAGTGCCTCGGGGCAGCGCGGGAGAGTCGCGGGAGCGCTCGGAGAGGCTTCGGAGCACCGCGAGGGGGCTCATAAGGCCTCAGAATGATCCGAAAGGGGCCGGGAGTGCCTCGAGAGGACTTAGAGGGGTGCCAGAAGACTGGGGGAGAGGAGAGAAGAGGGAGGTGTGTGAATTTCGAGAGGGGGAGCCCTCTATTTATAGTACTCAGAAATGCGCAATAAGATCTGTACGGACCTTGCAGGTAATCTAAGTTTTTGGTTTTTCTCGATTTGAGGGAATAAGTGGACTTTAAGAAGATTTAGCCATGATGGTGTCTGGTTGCAAAGAGGTCCGTACGGACCAACCTTTCATGCAATAAGGTCCGTACGGACCAACCATGTAGGCATGGTAATGATGTTTCTCGGGATTTGAGGGAATAAGTTAGACTTTAAGGGGATTCAGTAATCATTGTAACAAAGAGGTCCGTACGGACCATATTTGCTTTTCCAATTTCTGAAAAATCCCTAAAAAGTCCTTTCGTGCTTCTTTGTACTAGAAAGGTCCCTCTCTTGGTTTGGTTTGGGGTTTTTGAGGGTTTTGAGTGTCACGGGTCTTCGAGACTGCGTTTGTGAGTCTGCGGTGTTTCCCGTGTGCTCGGAAGAGGGTGATCCAGATTGGGGTACTTACAGAAGCCCCTCGGCGACGTCACTTACGGAGGAAGTGGGGTCATCGATAAGATAATGGTCCTAATCTGGATCGCGTGCTGGGAGAGAAAGTGACCGTGTAGGTCGGTGTGTGAGGACATGGCGGTGTCCTGTTGTGTGACCGTTTAGGTCAGTTGGCTGGACCCTGTGATAGGATTCCTACGTATCCCTAGCGGGAATCAAGCCTGATCGTAGTTCGTGTGTGGGGAGGTGGACATGTCAGTGTCCTGTGGGTGACCGTATAGGTCGGCTGTGAGGACGTGGAGGCATCCTGGGTGACCGTATAGGTCGATGGTAAGGACGTGGAGGCGTCCTGGGTGACCGCATAGGTCGATGGTAAGGACGTGAAGGCGTCCTGAGTGACCGTATAGGTCGATAGTAAGGCCGTGGAGGCGTCCTGGGTGACCGTATAGGTCGATGGTAAGGACGTGGAGGCATCCTGGGTGACCGTATGGGTCGATGGTAAGGACGTGGAGGCGTCCTGGATGACCGTATAGGTTGATGGTAAGGACGTCGAGGCGTCCTGGGTGACCGTATAGGTCGATGGTAAGGACGTGGAGGCGTCCTGGGTGACCGCATAGGTCGATGGTAAGGACGTGGAGGCGTCCTGGGTGACCGCATAGGTCGATGGTAAGGACGTGGAGGCGTCCTGGGTGACCGCATAGGTCGATGATAAGGACGTGGAGGGGTCCTGAGTGACCATATAAGTCGATGGTAAGGACGTGGAGGCGTCCTGGGTGACCGCATAGGTCGATGGTAAGGACGTGGAGGCGTCCTGGGTGACCGCATAGGTCGATGGTAAGGACGTGAAGGAGTCCTGGGTGACCGTATAGGTCGATGGTAAGGACGTGAAGGCGTCCTGGGTGACCGTATAGGTCGATGGTAAGGACGTGGAGGCGTCCTGGGTGACCGCATAGGTCGATGGTAAGGACGTGGAGGCGTCTTGGGTGACCGCATAGGTCGATGGTAAGGACTTGAAGACGTCCTGGGTGACCGTATAGGTCGATGGTAAGGACGTGGTGGCATCCGGGGTGACCGTATAGGTCGATGGTAAGGACGTGGAGGCGTCCCGGGGTGACCGCATAGGTCGATGGTAAGGACGTGGAGGCGTCCTGGGTGACCGCATAGGTCGATGGTTGTAGACACCTCATTCTGAACCAATAATTCATGATTACACTACTCTTCATCTCTCTTTTATGTTTTGATGAAAGCATATCAGTTTCGTCATGTTTCGTTAAGTTTCTAACTAATCTCGTTAGTTTTGGACCTAACTGACTAACGGAATAACTGAAGAGGACAAAATAGTCAAATGACTAGTTATCTCGCGCGGAATAGCGTGTCTCGCGCGAGATATCCCCTCGACAGGATGTGAAGAAATCACTCTCCTTCTCCGTTTCAAACTCTTTTCTTGATAAAATTTTATCCCATCCGGTCATCCAATAGAATTTGAGTTCTGGAAGCTTCCTAGGAGTGTTTTACCTCTCCACCTCTACTTCTTAAATCCCTATAAATACTTGGTGACTTTCACTATTTCAAGGGTCCAGAATTCCACACAACACACACAATTTGTTGGTTTCTCTCCACGAAAGATTCCTTCAAATCACTCACAAAACCTCCCTAAAATCACCTAAAGTTTGTTTATCAACCTTGTTGATCAACAAACATCCAAACTCGAATCAAGGATTGAGGCGAAGCTCTGTCCGCATCAAGATTTGACTCTCATATTGAGTCGAAACTCTGTCCAAATCACTTCTCGATCGAAAAGACATCTTAGAACCACATTCTAAATCAAACACTCCCCAAAGGCTAGGTAAATTCCTATACTTTTACTCTCTTCTTCTCAATCTCTCTCTATTGTCTTTTAGAGTGGTGTAATCCCATCAAAAGAATTGGCCTAGAGTCCCTTCAATCGATGAAGGCGATCTCGAAGCATACAATCCGACATTCCTAATTAAGAAATTGATTAGGGTTTGCTTGTTTTCTTTAATTATATATATATATATTGTAAAAATTGAAAACCTCTCTTTTCTTTAGCAAGACCGATCTCCGGATCGGGTGAAATGGATGCTCCTTGACCTACCCATTTCATAACCTAAGCCCCGAACCCAAATCTCTTTCAAAATGGTTTTTCTATGTTTCCAATCGAATAATATAGGTGGCGACTCAAAAAGATAAAATTCTTTTCTCACAACGCTACAGTTTGGCGACTCCGCTGGGAACAATTAATTAAGAGGGTTAGACTTGCGTTACAATTGAGTGTTACTAATCTTTTCAAGTTTCTGTTTAAAATCTGATTTTTCTGAATTTTTTGAAATTTTTTGACACTGTTTTCGTCAAAAAAAAAATTGTTGTGCGACTGTTTATCCCGCGCGTGATAACTATTACCGCGCGAGATTAACATTAGCACAAAGGAACCTGCGTTTGGCGGCGGCAGCTTGGCATTAAATTAAAGAAAAGGGTTTGACCTGTTTTCAAGGTTTGATCCATTTAAAAAAAAAAATAGGAAAAGGGGTTCAGCTGCCAAGCTTGGTCTTTTTTTTTGAACGGTTGACTTTTCCTTTAAAAGCTTTGACTCAGCAATTAAAAAAAAAAAACAGGAGGTTAAGTCAATGGACTTTTCATCCATGTTCCGTACAAAAAAAAATAAAATAAAATAAAATAAAATAAAATAAAAGTCAAAAACAGTTTCAAGAAACTTTCAAAAAATTCCGAAAAAATCAAAATAATTGTTTTGCTTGTATTAACTTTATTTTGCAGGGTAGAATAATTTTAATTACTCGAACTATATAACTGCGTGCGATTGAATTATTTTAATTTTTATCGGTCATCGGTTGACTCGGGCTTTGTAATAAATTAGTTTATTTATTCTCTCGCTCTCTCTCTCTCTTTAAGTGGAACTACGATGGCCTGAGTCTTCCTAATTTGGGAGAAAAACGTAGGCAACCACTTGGTGCGGCCATTATCTGTTTTCTTTTAGTTTTCAAAAAAAAAACTTTCTATTTTACTCTATCACCTAGATTGACTCTCATACACGCGCACTCATATTATAACTGTCATTGCACTACATACCCTCTATAAACTCGGGACCCACACTAAGGACGGATGACGGTAACCACCTAGTCGCCGGTCTCTCCGAAGTTGGATCATCCCACTCCGCGTATTCAATCCATCTAGATTGTCATATCGCGGGGAGCCTAGCCTTCCAGCCCTGCATCGCCACATATCATGTAGATTGACTTTTTAGGACACTCCGTGACCGATCAGTTTGATCTTGGAGTCCTTATAATTCCTTGTCAAGATCGTTTTGTGCAATAATCCATGGAAAAGAAATCAAAAAGTTGTCGCTTCGGAATTGTCCCTTCGGAAATGTCCCTATGATTGTCCCTTCGGATTTGCCCCTAAAAGAGAAAAATTTCTCACCAAACTTATTGCACAAAACTTGATGTTACTTGAGATTACTTTGACCCCTAGGTCCTTAGGTTTGGATTGCGAATGTTAGAAACCCCCAAAACGGATTTTCCGTTCGACCAAAATTAGGATTAAAATCAGAAAATTGTGACTTCCCGTGGTGTTGTCTCACGCGAGATTACTTGTCCCGTGCGAGACAAGTGTTCGGTCTATTCGTGTTTTGTCCAAAACCTTCAAGCCTTCATACACCCTATTCGGCCGACTTGTTGGAACTCGATCATGGTTTAACACGGTTGCTACACGTCTAGGTTCTTCGCCATAATGTCTGCTTCTCCTTCTACCACCGAGGCCGATATCAACGACGCTAATGCCCAACTCATCGAAGCCATGACTAGGTTGGATGAACAAAGTAAGCAAATTGATGAGAAAAATACCCAAATGGCCGCCCTCATGAAAGAACTCCACGAGTTGAAAGTCAAGAAAGGCAGAAAACAAAAGCAGAAAGTGGAATCCTCCTCCGACAAAGAGGAATCCTACACCAAAGTGAATAGAAAAACCAAGAAGTCAAGCAAGAAAAAGGAAGAATTCAGTTCCTCCTCTTCCTCATCCTCCTTCGATGATGAGGAACATACCTCCAAGGGTGTTAAAACCAAGAAAGAAGGCAGTGATGAAACTACTAAACTTGGTGACCATGTTACTAAGAACTACCTCGAAAAGAAGCTTGCGACTCTTGACACTTCCAAAGGGTCATTCGTTCCATTTGATCCCGATGCTCTTCAACAATCCATCACCAAGAGTCCTCGCAAGTACAAGACACCCGACATTGCCAAGTTCAATGGTACTACCTGTCCTCGAGCTCATGTTGAGACCTACACTTGGGCCATGCTTCCAATAGGCGTTGACAACACAATCTTGGCCCAATGCTTTCCTCAAACCTTAGAAGGTGCTGCAAGGGATTGATACATGTCTCTTCCTACGACTACAAGGCTTGATTGGTCATCCGCATGTTTAGTCTTCCAAAGGCAGTTTGAAGACAACTCCACTTACCGCCCTACTAGGAGGGATCTTGAACAAACTAAAAAACATGCCAATGAGTCCTTTGCTGAATTTGCTAGAAGATGGAGACTCAAACTCACTGAAATCGTCGAAAGGCCTACTCTCAAAGAGCAAATCCACATCTTCCTCCAATGCCTCCGTGATGAATTTCAAGAGAAGCTCGCCGATAATTACTTTCCTAGTTTCAATGAACTCCTCGAGTCCGGAATTAGGGTTGACGACTTCCTCAAAAGTAAAATGAGGGAAAGTAACTTTTGCTACAACAAACCCGCTACAAGTAAGGATGCTTCAGTCAACGCTATTGCATTAAACCGCACCAACACCGGCAAGTATTCTGCTGTCCCTCATCCCGAAAAGAAAAAGAGACACTATGACAAAATTGAAGGAATCACTCAAGAAGAACTCTTCGATGTGCTCGTCCAGAATGAAAAGATCAAACCAAGGGAAGGTGGTCCTCCGAAGGATATGGGCCCAAATCATGCTCATCACTTATTCTGCAAGTACCACAACTTCACCGGCCACAACACCAACTCTTGCCACCACTTGAAGGACATCATACAAGACCTCTTTGACAATGGAGATCTAGAACGTGCCAACGTCATCACCAATCCTCTCCCTCGTACTCCATAAAGAAGATGAAGCTTCAAGAAGAAATCTACACTTACCACTTTGGGGCTGCAACTACCCTCTCCCTTTCTCCTTTGATAGAAGTAGATTAGGTTTTAAATTTCCAAATATGAACTCGAAGAGTCGTTCTGTCTTTCTAGTACTCCTCACCTCCTCTAGTTTGTGTCATCTAAACTATCGAGTCTGTTCTTAAATTTCTCCATTAATCAAAGTAATTTTCTTTTCCTAAACACTTTCCCTAAGGTTGTTCTACCTCATGAATATCATTTAATTCATACAAAATAATGGACCCTCCATTCCCTAAATCATCGCAAAAAAATAGAGACTTCTAAGCGAGTTTAAGAATAAAGTTGTCCTTAGGAAGCTTAAGGGCTAAACATTACCACTACTGAAAGTCAAAGGTCAACAAAAAGAAGAAAGCCAAAGGTGCTGCTGTCAACCTTCATCCCAAGAAGAGTGGGGCTACTCAATTCAAAGCTTTGAGAGTACAAAAAAAAAAAAAAAAAAAAAAAAAAAAAAAAAAAAACTCTCAAGCTTTCATCACCCCCACAACGAAGGTGAAAATTCAAATGAATGAAGGACTCTCCCACAAAGAAGAGAAGTCAAGTGATACCAACAAAAGAAAAGAGGATTTCTCAATATCCTCCTACATCAAGTGAAGAAGACTTTCAGTATCGCGAAAAATGCTTACCCTTAAGTCATACTAATGATTGGCTTTCTCCTCAAACTTATTTAGAAACTTCTAGATGATACACGGTCCATTAAAGGGTAGAATAACTTTTCTAGATCTTTGAGCCAAGAAGCGTTTCTCATTGAGTCTAGGGGCTTCCTGTTAGCCACTCTCATACACACTCTTGAAATCCAAGCATCAAAACTGGGGCTTCCTCACCTTTCCTCCCCCGGTCAATCTCTACTTTAAACTCTTCAAAATAATTAAATCTGCATTAGGGGCTTTCCTCTTTGCTTCTCACTCTCATCATTAGAGAATACACTTCTCTAAAAGATTCAATGCTTGGATCACCTTCCAAATAATAGAGTCCGTCTCTCCTCAACTAAACTTGAGATCTCATTTCTCTCTCCTCAATAAGATTTTCTCTCTCTGAGTTCTCTTCGAGTTACATACTATTCAAAAAAAATGAAAAAAAAGATGCAAAAGAGATACCCGCTAGATTGAAAACCCGAAAGCGCGGTCTAGGCAAAAATCAGGGTGCGCACTAAGAAAAAAAAATCAAAGGTCAAAGGGAGAGTATTCTTCAAACCTTCTTCACCGGACGTCATTCGATCCTCTTCAAATCAAATCAACAAGGAGAGTCTTCTTCAATCACCTTTAAATCAAGAGAACAGCTTCACAAGCCTGTTCACAAAGTCATCTACCACTTGCAAGCAACTTGGGGCTTGAGACACCAAAGGACCTTGGACATAAAGCCATTACGAAAGTCGACAGATGTGTACTCGTTTGCCTCCTAGAGACACGACTCAAGGAGAAGTAAGAATGAAGATTCTCAACAGACCTAGATGTGTTCACACAAGGATACTCATCGAACGAAATTCTACAACAATACAGCCTCGCTGACTAGCAACAGATTCTGCAAAACCTGATTTAGTCCCAACTTGTCAAACACAAGTTCACTCATACAGTTCACCCATCTCAAATACAAATTCATAAAAATGTCCCTACATTTCCATATACCATATACTTATACATAAACTCACCACCAAAATGTCCGACCAGCCATTTACACGAACAGACGTGAGCACCACCACGTAAGTCCAGTTGAACAACTAAAATCTGGAAAATCTACTTGGAATCTTTATGTGCTGACAGGTACAGAAAGGTAAGAATCATTCGGGTCCATCCGAGCCCAGCATGCATATATCCTTGCATTACAGGGGCCGACAGAACCTCCATCTCAACCGACAACTTCAAGTCTGTGACCTCGGCAACACCAGAAAAGTCTGTGATGGCAGCAACCTCAAGTCCGTGACCTCGCCAACACCAGTAAAGTCTGTGATGGCAGCAACCTCAAGTCCGTGACCTCGGCGACGTCAACAAAGTCTGTGATGGCAGCAACCTCAAGTCCGTGACCTCGGCGATATCAACAAAGTCTGTGATGGCAGCAACCTCAAGTCCGTGACCTCGACAACATCAACAAAGTCTGTGATGGCAGCAAACTTCAAGTCCGTGACCTCGGCAACAACTTCAAAGTCTGTGACGGCAGCAAACTTCAAGTCCGTGACCTCGGCAACGTCAACAAAGTCCGTGACCTCGGCAACAATGGCAACGCCAGTAACCTCAGGCGACGCACTTCAACAACTTCATCAACACACCGGGTGTCATCAGAATTGGGTCAAGTCCTTGATTCCTCAGTACGATCTTACCTTTTCATCTCAAATTTGATTTTCAAAATGATTTTCAAAATACCTAAAATAGCCTTTTTAGTGTTTTGGAGTCGAACTACGTTTGGTCTGATTCTCTCTTAGAGATACGTAGGCAGCCGTGCGGCACGACCATCCCATTATTCAGAATGATGTCTTTCTATCGATGACACTTCTTCTTTCATAAGAACTGTCGCCGAGGGGCTCTGTAGACACCCCATTCTGAACCAATAATTCATGATTACACCACTTTTCGTCTCTCTTTTATGTTTTGATGAAAGCATATCAGTTTCGTCATGTTTCGTTAAGTTTCTAACTAACCTCGTTAGTTTTGGACCTAACTGACTAACGAAATAACTGAAGAGGACAAAATAGTCAAATGACTAGTTATCTCGCGCGGAATAGAGTGTCTCGCGCGAGATATCCCCTCGACAGGATGTGCAGAAATCACTCTCCTTCTCCGTTTCAAACTCTTTTCTTGATAAAATCTTATCCCATCCGGTCATCCAATAGAATTTGAGTTCTGGAAGCTTCCTAGGAGTGTTTTACCTCTCCACCTCTACCTCTTAAACCCCTATAAATACTTGGTGACTTCCACTATTTCAAGGGTCCAAAATTCCACACAAAACACACAATTTGTTGGTTTCTCTCCAATAAAGATTCCTTCAAATCACTCACAAAACCTCTCTAAAATCACCTAAAGTTTGTTTATCAACCTTGTTGATCAACAAACATCCAAACTCGAATCAAGGATTGAGGCGAAGCTCTGTCCGCATCAAGATTTGACTCTCATATTGAGTCGAAACTCTGTCCAAATCACTTCTCGATCGAAAAGACATCTTAGAACCAAGTTCTAAATCAAACACTCCCCAAACGCTAGGTAAATTCCTATACTTTTACTCTCTTCTTCTCAATCTCTCTCTATTGGCTTTTAGAGTGGTGTAATCCCATCAAAAGGATTGGCCTAGAGTCCCTTCAATCGATGAAGGCGATCTCGAAGCATACAATCCGACATTCCTAATCAAGAAATTGATTAGGGTTTGCTTGTTTTCTTTAATTATATATATATATTGTAAAGATTGAAAACTTCTCTTTTCTTTAGCAAGACCAATCTCCGGATCGGGTGAAATGGATGCTCCTTGACCTACCCATTTCATAACCTAAGCCCCGAACCCAAATCTCTTTCAAAATGGTTTTTCTATGTTTCCAATCGAATAATATAGGTGGCGACTCAAAAAGATAAAATTCTTTTCTCACAACGCTACAATGGTAAGGACGTGGAGGCATCCTGGGTGACCGTATAGGTCGATGGTAAGGACGTGGAGGCGTCCTGGGTGACCGTATAGGTCGATGGTAAGGACGTGGTGCCGTCCTGGGTGACCGTATAGGTCGATGGTAAGGACGTGGAGGTGTCCTGGGTGACCGTATAGGTTGATGGTAAGGACGTGGAGGCGTCCTGGGTGACCGCATATGTCGATGGTAAGGACGTGGAGGCGTCCTGGGTGACCGTATAGGTCGATGGTAAGGACGTGGAGGCGTCCTGGGTGACCGCATAGGTCGATGGTAAGGACGTGGAGGCGTCCTGGGTGACCGTATAGGTCGATGGTAAGGACGTGGAGGCGTCCTGGGTGATCACATAGGTCGATGGTAAGGACGTGGAGGCGTCCTGGGTGACCGTATAGGTCGATGGTAAGGACGTGGAGGCGTCCTGGGTGACCGTATAGGTCGATGGTAAGGACGTGGAGGCGTCCTGGTGACCGCATGGGTCGATGGTAGAAACGTGGAGCGTCCTGGGTGACCGTGGATCGATGGTAAGGACGTGGAGAGCGTCCTGGATGACCGTCGATGGTAAGGACGTGGAGGCGTCCTGGGTGACCGCATGGGTCGATGGTAAGGACGTGGAGGCATCCTGGGTGACCGTATAGGTCGATGGTAAGGATGTAGAGGCATCTTGGGTGACCGTATAGGTCGATGGTAGGGACGTGGAGGCGTCCTGGATGGCCGCATAGGTCGATGGTAAGGACGTGGAGGCGTCCTGGGTGACCGTATAGGTCGATGGTAAGGACGTGGAGGCGTGCGGGTGGCCGTATAGGTCGATGGTAAGGGCGTGGAGGCGTCACGGGTGGCCCGCATAGGTCGATGGTAAGGACGTGGAGGCATCCTGGGTGACCGTATAGGTCGATGGTAAGGACGTGGAGGCGTCCTGGTTGACCTCATAGGTCGATGGTAAGGACGTGGAGGCGTCCTGGGTGACCGTATAGGTAATGGTAAGGACGTGGAGGTGTCCTGGGTGACCGTATAGGTCGATGGTAAGGACGTGGAGGCATCCCGGGGTGACCGTATAGGTCGATGGTAAGGACGTGGAGGCGTCCTGGGTGACCGTATAGGTCGATGGTAAGGACGTGGAGGCGTCCTGGGTGTGCAATCTTACTAGAAGATGGGTAATCTTACGAGAAGATCGGTTTGTAGTGTAGGAGGACATGTCCCGTCCTAAGATGATGCGAGGGCATGGTGGTGCCCTAAGGATGTGGTGACCGCCGAGGTCGATTGCGAGGACATGGTGGTGTCCTGAGATAATTTTTTGGGAGGTTTATACGGTCTTTCGGACCGAGTGGTTTAAAGCCTTCTGGACTGAAGATAGTGATATGGGAGGTTTATACGGTCTTCCGGACCGAGTGGTTTAAAGCCTTTCGGGCTGGAGATAGTGATGTGGGAGGTTTATACGGTCTTCCGGACCGAGTGGTTTAAAGCCTTCCGGGCTGGAGATAGTGATGTGGGAGGTTTATACGGTCTTCCGGACCAAGTGGTTTAAAGCCTTTCGGGCTGGAGATAGTGATGTGGGAGGCTTATATGGTCTTCCGGATCGAGTGGTTTAAAGCCTTTCGGGCTGGAGATATGTCATGTATGAGGACTTGATTCGTCTTCTGACTACGGTTGTGTCATGTACGAGGACTTGATTCGTCTTCTGACTACGGTTGTGTCATGTGTGAGGACTTGATTCGTCTTCTGACTGCGGTTGTGTCATGTATGAGGACTTGATTCGTCCTCTGACTGCGGTTTGCGGAGGCGTGGCTGCCTTGTGCTTTGATTGTGAGAGGTGTGGATGCCTCACGTTTTGTCCGCTGGGAAAAAGGTTGGACTTACGATGACTGCCGGAGTTCATTTGCTGGGGATATTGTGGCCTCGTAGGGGCTTTTTCCGCTGAAAAGGTGACTTGGGCTTACTTTGATGGCCGGTGGTTGATTCACCGTCTGGCATTTTGGAGGCATTTTGTGCCTTGGGATTTGTGCTTGGAGGTGCTGGCTCCTTCTCGTGCTTGTTTCACCGTTTAGTGGGCGAGGTCCGGGCTTACGATGACAGCCGGTGGTTGTGTTGCCGTTTAGTGGGCGAAATCCGGGCTTACGTTGGCGGCCGGTATTTGAGTTGTCGTTTAGTGGGCGAAATCCGGGCTTACGATGACGGCCGGTGTTGGTTCTGTTGGGTTGAGGACCAAACTGCATTGAATTTGCTGAAATAGGCCTTTGGACAGCCAAGGGCAAAGATTATAAGGGCAAAGAAGTAATTTGCCCCTATGTTGCAAAGAGGTCCGTACGAATTTTTTCTCTCTGCAAAGAGGTCCGTACGGACCAGTGTTGAATTTTACAGTTCCCAGATTTTGACCGGCTACATAACTCAGGCAAACCTTCCTTCTTCTTCTTCCAGTTCGTGCACCAGCGAGAGAGAGGGAGAGAAAACTCCATTTTTGTACCAAAATCTTCCATAATTTAGCTTGAGTTGCTTGTAATGGCGGAAGGATCAAGGAGAGGACGTCGTCAACGGAGCCAAGAGGCGATCGAGCAAAGGACGAAGCTTCAAAGGAATTGCATCTCCTTTGTTCCTTCTTCGAAAAACCCGGATGTGTTGTATCCGAATTCGGAGGTGCATAATCAGCGAGTTAGGAACGCCGGGGAGGTAAGAAATCAATTTCGTCTTGATTCCTTGCTTGAATTGTTGAATGTTTTAGTTTTTCGCATATTTGGGGCTTTTGTTGTTTGCCATGCTTTTTGTGAAATTCGTGATGAATTGTTGAAATTGAGCATGTAAAAATTGTGGGTATGTGAATTTTGTGCAAAAATGTGTAGATTAGCTCTTATTTGTAAAAATAAAGTGCCTCTCTTTGAAATGCATGCTTTGGTGTTTTATACCTTATGCTATTTATGTGTGTACATTGTGAGAAAAATTGCCATGTAGGGACAAATTTTGTGAAAAATGTGACATGTGCCATGTTCTGTAACGGATTTTGTCTGGAAGTATGTGCCGTGTAGGGACGGACTTTTCTGAAAATGTGTAATGTAGTGTGTTCCGTGTTTTTGGTGACGGACTCTGTGGGAAATATTATGTGCAATATGTACCGTGTTTTGTGACGGGTCTTTTGAAAATGTGTCGTGTAGGGCTTAATCCCTCTGTTGAGAAAATTTGTACAGTGTGTGCCGTGTTTTGTGACGGACTGCATGGGGAAATTATGTGTAATGCATGCCGTGTTTTGTGACGGGTTACATGTGAAAATTATGTGCAATATGTGCCGTGTTTTGTGACGGACTTCTTTTTTTTTTTGTGTGTGTTTTGCATTGAGTACTGTGACTGACGTACCTTTGCTGTGTTTACCTGCAGGATGAGGGGATTTTGTCTGGGAAAGTCAAAAAGATAAAGTCTCGAGGGTTGATCGAGGCTGTAGTGGAGCTGTGGCAGCAGTTGCCGGACATCTCTATGGGGGGCAGGCCGAGCCCTAAGAGGCTGGTGTATGCTTCCGGCTTGGGTGTGTTCGTGGAGAACCTGGCCTGGATTTCTGATACGAGGAAGAACAAGAGTATCTTCCTGGGCATGTCTGAGTATTGGTGGGATACCACCCACACCTTCCATTTGAGCTGGGGCGAGGTGACGGTGACTCCCACCGATTTTCTTTGCTATCACCGGCTTTCCTTCAAAGGAGGGCCCGGTGCGGTGGAGGGACGGGATATTCGAGGAGGTCGGGCTAGGCCGGGCTTTGCGCCTCTTCCTCGCAGGGGCCTGGGCATGCTGTACAGCGATGTGGAGATGCGGATTACGGCCAGTATTGGGACCTATTGCCGTGGTACCGGCATGGTGACGGCGGATCAGTTGGCACACTCTTTCCTGTGATTTGCCCTTTCCGAGACTCTGTTCTCGAATCACGCGACTACGGCTCCCTTTGCTCTGCTGGAGAGTTTGACTGATTTGGGGAGGGTTTGTGATATAGCCTGGGGCGAGGCGAGCCTGGCCGAGCTTTATTTCTCTTTGGACCGGTTTAGCCGAGGTGTGACCAGTTCTTTGGGCTGCTTTGATTTTGCTTTGGAGGTATGAGTTTATTGCTATTTTTGATTTAGCAATTTGTCATTTCTCCGTTTTCCTTTTGCACTGAGCCTTTTCTGCTTTTGTCGCAGGTGTAGTTCTATGAGATCTTCCGGTGCTTCCCGTGGGATCGAGAGGCTGAGGCCATAGCGGCCTATCTTGTTATGTTGGGCTGGGCCCGTCCGGCGAGGAGGAGGAGGACCAGTAGGGGGAAGCTTACCATTGCCTACGGGGATGTACAGGAGCATCTGGGGAGAGACAGCCCAGCAGAGTTTGATCTGTACCCCTGGGCTCGGTATGGGGCTGACGAGTTTGAGGGTGCTCCCGTGGTGACGGCGCAGAGGAAGATGCTGCGGGGCCTGACCTGCGATGTTATGTACTTGGGAGAGAGGGTCTTCTGGCAGCATGGCCCGGGTATGCTCCCCTTGGCTCCGAGGGACCCGCCTTTTGGGATGATGGATTCCCGGGATATGGATGTGCTGGAGTTTGAGAGATATATGGGCGACGTGAGTGCCGATGAGTTTGTATGGGTCCTTCGTTAGGAGGAAGTTGAGGACGCCACAGGTGTTGGCGAGGGAGAGGGAGGCTGGCCCGCCAGGTCCCCCAGAGATTTCGGTGCCTGGGTCGGATTTCACATATGTACGGGGCGACTCGTCGAGGCGTAGGGTGTCGGTACCCGTGCCTGAGCAGGCTCCAGCTGCCTACCGGGTTGACCCGGATATGCCGGTGAGTGTGCTTACTCTTTTCTGTCTTGGCATCTTTTATGTATTTTTCTCTTTTGTATGCCTGTATCTCTTTAGCTGAGCGCTTCTTCGGCTGTTTGTTTGTGCAGGTCCCGGGGAGAGCCTTCGACACGCTGATTCGCCGTTATGTAGCGATGCGGTCCTTCGCGAAGAAGATGGCGGGGAAGATGTCTTGCCGGTCTTCGCGGCGTGTGCCGGCGTACGAGCCGATGCCTTCGAGGCATTCTGTGGACGTTCCTCCACCGAGGGTTGAGCCAGAGCCGCAGCAGGAGGGACCCTCTCGGGGGCGGCATAGCATGGATGCCGGGACGTCTTCGGGAGTCCAGAGGCCTCCGGTCTTTTACCAGTTCTGGCCTTCGCAGGAGGCACCGGGAGAGAGTCCGTCAGAGCCTGCCTTCTTCTATCCTTTTACCGGGTTTGACCCTTCCGAGTATCTTAAGTACCTACCCAGGAGGGGGTTCAGTATTCTGACGACGAGGGTGTGGCTGGCGGATTTGCCGAGGTGCCCGACTTCTCGCTTGAGGATGTTGGTGATGATGATGAAGAGTCAGATTAGGGCTCATTTACTTTCCCTCTTTCCATATCTTCTTTTTTTTTGTTTAGCAACAGACATTATTGTGAATGTGTGCCCAAATTTGTGGATTCACGCGAGTTTGAAGACATCCGGTTTAATTTGAAAAACGGAGTCGCCACGCCATTTTGATTTCCTCAAAACTTTGAAAAAAAGGTTTTATGGGTTCGGAGGTTAAGTTACCCCTTGGGAAGAACGGATCGTCGTTCACCCAAGGTACCTTGGCGTAGCAAGTCTCCCTAGATTCCGTTTATCGTGCTTACTTGCGTGCTTTCTTGTGTGCATGTGTTTGAATGAAAGGGGAGGGAATGTCCCAAGTTGTCTTCCGAACGTACAAACCATTTATTGGTTGTCGCTCGGGATTTCTTGGATTTTATGTATTCGGGATTTTGATCCCGTCCTCATCTTGGACTTGTGATCATCGCATTTTTAACCTCGGGACTTGCGTGATCGAGAGAAGGACTCTCTTTTATAGCCCAAAAATGAGGTTCTTTAGGAAGGAATGTCCTTGGCCCATCAATCCTACACCTTAAGACGATCGAGCTTATATGGATGCTTCATGCTCGTTTTAAGTGATAATCGGAGATATAGGGTTCAAGGTTATCCCTTTCTAAAGAGATTATGGAACCTTTAATGGAAGAAACGATGTAAGGATAGGATCTTTACACCGGTCCGTTCCAAGGTTGCTAATGGGGACATGGGGGAATGCATGTAAAAATGACATTTTTAGTGAAAAGATGACATTTTTGGGTTGCAAAGGATGCATTTGATTTGCAAAGGATGCATTTTGATGTAAAGACATGATTTTTATGCAAATGATGCATTTTTATGAAGAAATTAGGGCTTAGTATGCAAAGGATGCATAAATATTGCATTTTTATGAGCAAATGATGCATTTTTATGATGAAGGAATGACCTTTAGTGCAAAGGATGCATGAAAATGGATTGTAGGTACAAATGATGCACCTTTTTTATAAAGACATGATTTTTATATGCAAATGGTGCATAAAGATGACATTTTTATGTAAAAAGGGGGATTTTTAGGTGCAAAGGATGCACCTTTGAGTATAAAGATTACATTTTTAATGACAAATGATGCCTAATTCATGCAAAGGATGCAAAGGGGGAAAGGGGATATGATAAAGATATGATCTTTAATGATAAACTACCAAGTCCCAAGCAAAGATAATAACAATATATGAATGCAAGGAGCAATTTAATTCACATAGAACATATTAAAATGCAAGGTTAGGGAGTGAGAGGTTGCCAATGGTGGCCTCTTCTTCTTTGGGTGGTGTTAGATGGAAGGACCAATCTTGGGATCTTCAAGGAGGAGGGAGGTGGCTTCTTGGCTTGCTTCTTCAACCCTTGGGATTCCCAGCAGTATTTAGGAGTGTTCTTGAGTCTGAATATGGAGTGTGGTGTGTGTTTTTCGTCTTGCTAAAATGGGTAGAGGAGGGCTCTATTTATAGGCAGTCTGGATAAGGCCAATGAAGCCGTGCGGCCAGAGACCCTTGGCTAATGCAGCCGTGCGGCATTATCCCTTGTGACTCAGCATGTTTCTAGAATCATGCAAGGTGGCCATTCTAGAACTTTTCCCAAATTAAAAAAAACGTGTTTCTTAATTAGGAAGCATTCCCTTCAGCCCTTATATGATTTGGAACAGTTCCGGAATTGTTCCGGAACTTTTCCCAAATTAAGAAAAACGTGTTTCTTAATTAAGAGTTCACAATTCATTTACCACCGTACATGAGATAACTCAAGGTTCTTTTAATTAAATATAACACATATCCTTCACATTCCTTAGATCATACTTTCAACATTTACGCATATGTGACATAATATCAATTAATAATTTCTCCGACTCAATTATACACGGAGGTAAATCAAACGTAGATAAGGAGACTCGCTTCTTGCGACAGTCCTCCTCGAACACAACATCTACTCAATTAATTCAGGTTAATATAACGATGATTTACGGATTGGTAACTCGACCAAATCCACCGGCAATACGTGCCCACTAAATCACAACTACCAAGATAATTAAGAATGATTCGAGGTACGACCCCATCGGAGTAGAACCTCCCGCACATAAGGCAACTCTTAGACCAATTATGCAAATAAAGATGAAATGTAATGCCACATGAGAACTAATGTACGAGGATTTATAAAAGTATGAACCCTAATTCCTGAGACAAGTAAAATACCTCAAATGATGGTGGGGAAATCTATCTTTCCATAACTCACCTTTCCTTGATTCCTTGGTTGATCAATATCATTTTCTGCCTTTGAACAAATTCCTGCATTAAACTCTCGACGTAAGTTATCGCACACTCTCGCTCGCCTAGACTCTACCCGAGAACTCTAACCGAGCTCTGATACCAACTGTGAGGACCCCGACCCGGAACCTACACGTGTCCCGAGCTGGAGCGTCCTTAAACTAACCCAAATTTCCTTAACTTTTAAAACCTTTGTTTGACTTTCTAAAATAAATACAATTGTTGAAATCATTTCAAATAAATCTACACCTTTTTCACAATAGATAAATATTTGACTAACCTAGAAAGTAAGAAACTGTTTAGTTACAAAACGGCCTCGGTTATAACATAAAATGAAGATTTATAAATACAATTCCGTAAATGAATTATACCAAAGTACCCTTTTTATACCAACCCAAACATACCCCGACAAACTCCCACAATATAACTTCCAAACTCCTCACCGCCCTTACTTGGCTGGTCCACCTGTCTCAGAATCTAAAACAGTAAAGGGAGAGGGGTGAGAATAAATCTCAGCAAGCTATTATGAATGCAGCAATATGCCATATAAGATGCAACACATAAACAAGTTGCATATAACACGTTGGGAAAAGCTGTAAACACCTTACATTACCTTGGTTTACCTTTTCCCGTCTGAACAGTAGTCGTACAACATTGGGTATAATAATACTCCAATCTTACAGTGAGCTGCTTAAGCAATACTCACGTCTTATAAGACCCGTTTTCGGGGAACCAAATAAGACAGTAGCAACTCTGTAAGGCTTTTGGCTCAATACAGATGCTATACCCCATCCTGTGGCCACAGGAGGGGACGGCCACAGATATAACATAATCCGATCACATTAGGTCACACTTCCATAATTGATCGTATTATGTTATACCCCCAAATGTCAGCTGACTCACACATAATCAAGCACATAATAGATACTTGAATAAATCCACAAAGGGGATAAACAACATAGCAACATGGTAAAATATACTCATGCTCAATCAACATCATAGTGTAACATTTCTTTAACACACTATGCATAAATAAGCAATATAGCCACATGGTAAAATATACTCATGCTCAACAATAATCAGAGTGCAGCATTTATGTAATACACTAAGCATAATCCAATCCATGAATAGGTACTCAAGTAAGATAATGAGATATCATCAACCTATCTTACTTAGTCATTATACAACAATATATGATCTCTATAAGGATCCAAGTTAACTCTACCAAGTTGGAGTCACCTTTAATAAACTGTCAAATGATTTCTAAGTCGAATATAGAGTGCTTCCATATTTCCATTTAACCCAATTAAGGTGCCATTAAGTGATACAATTGCTCTAAGTATAACTTAGGTTAAAAGGATTAATTCATATCCGAAAAGGTTAGGTTCCAAACTTTATATTGGTTAAGGGTCATGCTAGGAGGTTACTAGTGAAAATTCAGCGAAACAGGGAACTAGGCCAATTCTGCCAACATGGGCGACCGCCCATAACCTCTTGGGCGACCGCCCAAGAGGGATTCTAGGCATCCTAACTTCTGTCAAGATGGGCGGCCGCTCACACCACTTGGACGACCGCCCAAGACCCCAGTCCAGCCAGCTCCAATTCCAAACCCTTGTTTACTTAGTTTCTTCTTTTCCTTTCTACATCTTCCTAACTTCCATAATCACCCAAAATGATTTCCCACTTTTACAAACTCATTCTAAATCCTTTAAACCAAGATAACATAATTCTAGATTATTTTCCACAAGATTTCCAACCCATTTTATCAACTCTTTTCAAGTAAGTCCTCTAAAATTAACTCAACCCATTCCTTTCATTCTAACTCAACTTCTAAGAACAAGAGCCTAATTTTATTTCATTTAAACTCAAAGTGATCTAAACCTAGATTTATTACCACTTGATTTTCCACCCAATTTACTACCATTTTCAAGATTTAACATTCTAAATCTAACTCCACCATTTCTTACAATCAAATCAACTTCTAAGAGGATTCCCACCATTCTAAACTAGTTCCTTCCAATTCTTTCATTTCTTTAACACTTCCAAGAACAACCACATTTCCTTATGATTTACATCAATTCCTTCACTCCAAGAGAGTTTCCAAAGCATCAAATGAACATTTTAACAACAATAATAACAATAAATATCTCATGAACATTTAGAGAAAAGAAGGGTCATAATAACTCACCTTAATATAGGAGATGGATCATGGATTTCTTTAGCTTGATAGAGTCTCCTAGTTGTTCCAAGCTCAAATGTACTCTTAGATCTAAAAATGGTGGAGAATTGATCTTGGTAGTAGCCTTGGAAAGTGAAGCTTCAATAATGGCTTCCATGGATTGATTGAGAGAGAAGGTTAAGGAGGAGAAGGAGGGAGATGGAGTGTGGAAATGATAAAGGGAGAAGTATAAAAATGGTAAAGAGAGTATGGGGGAGGGGGGGCCGGTCCAAGGAGGGAATTTGGGGGAAAGAAGTCAAACAAAAGTATGGTCCCCCATACCATAATTTAAAAATTGTCAATATTTTATTTCTTTTCCCCTACACAATTTAAAGCCTAACTACTTACATTTATTTATTGTCAATTGTTATACTTTCCCCAGATGGACTTTATTTAATTTTCTCAATTATCTCATCCTAATATAAGTAATCTAAAATATAAAATGAACACACCATATTAACGATAATATTAAAAGCGCACAATATGATGTTAAATTAGTGCCTAGGGTTAGGTCGTTACACTCACTCCCCTTAAAGAAAATTCGTCCCGAATTTGACTATCACTTCCTAACTGATCAACCCGCCTCGGTTACATGTATACCTCAGACTTCAAATCCCAAATAGTCTCTTCAATGCTGTGATTCTTTCCCACGATTTCTAATCCCATTAATAATACGATATTACAACTTAATGTTCCAAGAATACCACACAGATATCACTAACCCGAATTTTCACGACCTCAATAAAAATACAAATAAATAAAAGTATTACAACTTATGTCTCCAATTACATTACAATGTTACCTTTAAAACTCCAAAATACTCTATAAGCTGCTCCAAGCCAGTCTCTAAGTCAAATCACCAACCCTTTCTAAAACTTTCATTGGATTAACGAACTCTGGCGCCAATTTTCCTTAGGCCTTGCCTCTCCAAACTCACCTCAACAAATTAGAGATCGATATTTTCTTCCCAAACTTTGCCTCATACGGTTTTATCTCAATGTTAGAATGATAACTACTATTATACGTACTCAACCACGGGTAACCATACGTCCTATTGACTACTAACATCCGTTGTTCATGCCCGTAGCATATCATCAACCACAAGTAATGATTCCTCAACTTTTTACAAGGTTAAACTTAATAGCATTCCTACCTTCTCAAAAGGACCTTCCCGAACGATGTCTATCCAATCCATTTAATACTATAGGTTTTATACAATCGAACTATCCCCTAACATAAGTGAGGACTTTATTAATAACATCTCATCAAGCTATATAAGTAACGAGTAGAAAATATAATTCAACCTTCTATAACAAAATAACATACCCTCCTTTCCTTCCAATGTAACTTAATCACAAAATCTATAGTGATAACACTCTCAAGTTCAACCTAGAACTCTAAATATTTAATAAATCTTTTAACGTCAACATTCTATTATCACCATTCAATGTTCCAATCATGTTCAGACTAGTGACAAATCAATATTCAAATTGAAGGGTTGGCCGCCCACAACGGAGCCGATCCCGACTCCAAAACAAAACCGAGTCTATTGCGATCGACACAACAATAACCCCACATTTATCAAATCATTTCCCGGGCCAAAACTTGAATACAATTAATCATTATAGGGGAACTAGGTTGCATTTTCTACTTGCTTCTGAACAATTTACATCTTTAGGATACCCATTCTTTCTAAAATTACAGCATCTTTCCGAATTCCAAAGGATAATATAAAAAGAGATTCAAAGAGACCCGAATGGTTTATTTATTTAAAACCGGCCCATACCAGTTTTAATTAACTAAACCACTCACAATTTCAAGGAATTTCAAAAGATTGATAAGCTAATAAAATAACTCGAGTGATTTAATTATCCACAACCGTCCCATACCGGTGGTAGATAGTTAAATTACTCACAGATTTTAATTTACACAAAATGATTTACCGTCCTTATTAAATCAACTATCCCCGAAGGGTACAATTGCTCAAACCGAGTCCAATATACAATCCAAAGTTTTAAAGCACATTTAAAACAATTCTAACATAATAATTTATTTTTTTTTTTTTTTTTTTTACTTAGTTAAATTCTTTATAAGGAAACACAATCTCGGAATACAAATACTATCCTTTATAATTAACACTATAACATTCATTAAAATAGTAAACCTGGTAAATCATCCTCAATTCAATAATTCCTCAAATTAAATATTCAACACTTTTACTTAATTTGAGTCATCTCTTCCCTACCTTTGAGATTGGAATTATACTTAATAACAACGTATTGTAAACATCTAGTTTCCGATCAAATACCATGATTTCCTAATAAGAGATACAACTGGAACGCACATAGATCAATCACTCCCAATTTGCAATTAAACATTAACAGTATAAACTAACTTACCTCCCAATAACCGTCAACAACTCAAAATCCATATAACGTCTACATCTTCCAAGCATCACACCAATCCTTCATATGAGTCTCGCAACAAGTCAATCCATACGGTGTAATCATCCTAAAGTACTCCGTCTTCCAATAAGATTTATCCTCATTCTATTTTCTCAACTAATGGTATCATCTCTCAAAACAACCATGTACATATTTTACCAATTTCTGAAGTTGGTCCTATAAGTCACCAATAACTACATCTATTGTACTTCTTCATATTTACCCTAATTACCACCCCCTAACTAATACACAACCACATTTCAAAACGGTCATATTAAATACAAATGTTGTCTTAAGTATATCCTTTAAGCCAATTCTCACTGTAATTGTAACACTCCGAAAATTCAACTAAACCCATTGAGTATCCTACTAGTTTCTAAAATCAGTCATACAAATCGTCAACAAGTGCTAACGAATACTTATTCTTAAGCTTACCTATTTGAGATCTCTATAACCCTATAATTAACCACCAAGTATCATCTTTTCTACATATAGTAACAATTTACCCTTATGGAGATTCACTAAGCTCATTATCCTCTTTATCAAATAATTTCCCAAAATGAATCATCAATTCAGTCATCCCAATTAATGTCCTCTATCTAAGAACCCGAATACTAAAATAGTACCTTATATCAACTCAAAGCTTCAATATCCTGGTATGATACTCCGATGAAAATCCATTTTGAAACTCACTTGAAAAACATCACTTAGTCAACTTATAGGGTGATATCACTTACAAGAATATTAGTTTTCCTATTCCAATTAGTAGCAAGAATTCAATCAATCTCTCCTTAAAGAATAAACTTATAGCACATAAGGCAAAGATATATTAATTCCATAAGATCTCTTACTCGCGATATTTTATAGCTCATATAATCCTGCTTAGACTATTACTTTCAATACTAGTCTCATATATCTAGTCTCCACCATGATACACCAATAAATAACTAATCATGCAATTATACAATTATAAACCACTCTTAATTAGGCCATATACCTAACCTCAACTAAGAGTTCACAATTCATTTACCACCGTACATGAGATAACTCAAGGTTCTTTTAATTAAATATAACACATATCCTTCACATTCCTTAGATCATACTTTCAACATTTACGCATATGTGACATAATATCAATTAATAATTTCTCCGACTCAATTATACACGGAGGTAAATCAAACGTAGATAAGGAGACTCGCTTCTTGCGACAGTCCTCCTCGAACACAACATCTACTCAATTAATTCAGGTTAATATAACGATGATTTACGGATTGGTAACTCGACTAAATCCACCGGCAATACGTGCCCACTAAATCACAACTACCAAGATAATTAAGGATGATTCGAGGTACGACCCCATCGGAGTAGAACCTCCCGCACATAAGGCAACTCTTAGACCAATTATGCAAATAAAGATGAAATGTAATGCCACATGAGAACTAATGTACGAGGATTTATAAAAGTATGAACCCTAATTCCTGAGACAAGTAAAATACCTCAAATGATGGTGGGGAAATCTATCTTTCCATAACTCACCTTTCCTTGATTCCTTGGTTGATCAATATCATTTTCTGCCTTTGAACAAATTCCTGCATTAAACTCTCGACGTAAGTTATCGCACACTCTCACTCAGCTAGACTCTACCCGAGAACTCTAACCGAGCTCTGATACCAACTGTGAGGACCCCGACCCGGAACCTACACGTGTCCCGAGCTGGAGCGTCCTTAAACTAACCCAAATTTCCTTAACTTTTAAAACCTTTGTTTGACTTTCTAAAATAAATACAATTGTTGAAATCATTTCAAATAAATCTACACCTTTTTCACAATAGAGAAATATTTGACTAACCTAGAAAGTAAGAAACTGTTTAGTTACAAAACGGCCTCGGTTATAACATAAAATGAAGATTTATAAATACAATTCCGTAAATGAATTATACCAAAGTACCCTTTTTATACCAACCCAAACATACCCCGACAAACTCCCACAATATAACTTCCAAACTCCTCACCGCCCTTACTTGGCCGGTCCACCCGTCTCGAATCTAAAACAAGAAGGGAGAGGGGTGAGAATAAATCTCAAAGAAGCTATTATGAATGCAAAGAATATGCCATATAAGATGCAACACATAAACAAGTTGCATATAACACGTTGGGAAAAGTGTAAACACCTTACATTACCTTGGTTTACCTTTTCCCGTCTCGAACAGTAGTCGTACAACATTGGGTATAATAATACTCCAATCTTACAGTGAGCCGCTTAAGCAATACTCACGTCTTATAAGACCCGTTTTTCGTGGGAACCAAATAAGACCGTAGCAACTCTGTAAGGCTTTTGGCTCAATACAGATGCTATACCCCATCCCGCGCCACAGGAGGGAACGGCCACAGATATAACATAATCCGATCACATTAGGTCACACTTCCATAATTGATCGTATTATGTTATACCCCAAATGTCACCGACTCACACATAATCAAGCACATAATAGATACTTGAATAAATCCACAAAGGGGATAAACAACATAGCAACATGGTAAAATATACTCATGCTCAATCAACATCATAGTGTAACATTTCTTTAACACACTATGCATAAATAAGCAATATAGCCACATGGTAAAATATACTCATGCTCAACAATAATCAGAGTGCAGCATTTATGTAATACACTAAGCATAATCCAATCCATGAATAGGTACTCAAGTAAGATAATGAGATATCATCAACCTATCTTACTTAGTCATTATACAACAATATATGATCTCTATAAGGATCCAAGTTAACTCTACCAAGTTGGAGTCACCTTTAATAAACTGTCAAATGATTTCTAAGTCGAATATAGAGTGCTTCCATATTTCCATTTAACCCAATTAAGGTGCCATTAAGTGATACAATTGCTCTAAGTATAACTTAGGTTAAAAGGATTAATTCATATCCGAAAAGGTTAGGTTCCAAACTTTATATTGGTTAAGGGTCATGCTAGGAGGTTACTAGTGAAAATTCAGCGAAACAGGGAACTAGGCCAATTCTGCCAACATGGGCGACCGCCCATAACCTCTTGGGCGACCGCCCAAGAGGGATTCTAGGCATCCTAACTTCTGTCAAGATGGGCGGCCGCTCACACCACTTGGACGACCGCCCAAGACCCCAGTCCAGCCAGCTCCAATTCCAAACCCTTGTTTACTTAGTTTCTTCTTTTCCTTTCTACATCTTCCTAACTTCCATAATCACCCAAAATGATTTCCCACTTTTACAAACTCATTCTAAATCCTTTAAACCAAGATAACATAATTCTAGATTATTTTCCACAAGATTTCCAACCCATTTTATCAACTCTTTTCAAGTAAGTCCTCTAAAATTAACTCAACCCATTCCTTTCATTCTAACTCAACTTCTAAGAACAAGAGCCTAATTTTATTTCATTTAAACTCAAAGTGATCTAAACCTAGATTTATTACCACTTGATTTTCCACCCAATTTACTACCATTTTCAAGATTTAACATTCTAAATCTAACTCCACCATTTCTTACAATCAAATCAACTTCTAAGAGGATTCCCACCATTCTAAACTAGTTCCTTCCAATTCTTTCATTTCTTTAACACTTCCAAGAACAACCACATTTCCTTATGATTTACATCAATTCCTTCACTCCAAGAGAGTTTCCAAAGCATCAAATGAACATTTTAACAACAATAATAACAATAAATATCTCATGAACATTTAGAGAAAAAGAAGGGTCATAATAACTCACCTTAATATAGGAGATGGATCATGGATTTCTTTAGCTTGATAGAGTCTCCTAGTTGTTCCAAGCTCAAATGTACTCTTAGATCTAAAAATGGTGGAGAATTGATCTTGGTAGTAGCCTTGGAAAGTGAAGCTTCAACAATGGCTTCCATGGATTGATTGAGAGAGAAGGTTAAGGAGGAGAAGGAGGGAGATGGAGTGTGGAAATGATAAAGGGAGAAGTATAAAAATGGTAAAGAGAGTATGGGGGAGGGGGGGCCGGTCCAAGGAGGGAATTTGGGGGAAAGAAGTCAAACAAAAGTATGGTCCCCCATACCATAATTTAAAAATTGTCAATATTTTATTTCTTTTCCCCTACACAATTTAAAGCCTAACTACTTACATTTATTTAATTTCAATTGTTATACTTTCCCCATGGACTTTATTTAATTTTCTCAATTATCTCATCCTAATATAAGTAATCTAAAATATAAAATGAACACACAATATTAACGATAATATTAAAAGCGCACAATATGATGTTAAATTAGTGCCTAGGGTTAGGGTCGTTACAGATAAGCTGAACAAAGTTGACTCGAATGATCTAATTATCTACAATCGTCCTATACCAGCCGTAGATAATCAAATCATTCACAGACATCATGATCACATAAGTGGTCCACTGACCTTATCAAACCAAAATCCCATAAAGGGAACAAAAGCCCACAAAGAGCACTAATACCCACAAAGGGAACAAAAGTTCACAAAGAGCACTAATACCCATAAAGGGAACAAAAGCCCACAAAGAGCACTAATACCCACAATGAGTTCGAAATCCCACAAAGGGCACAAGATTGACTCCGCAGAGTCCTAAGTTTGCCCGAAGGCCAAAATATCAAATATACCCCGCCGAAACAGGTTGTCTAACTTATTGATCATTAATGGAACAAAATCATATCATATCAAAACTCATTTTTATACAAAATACGATCTTTCACGATAACAATAAAATTCCGTCTTTACGAAACCAAAAGAACGATTTAAACAAACGAATAGCAAAAGATTAGCAAATAACGGTAGGTGAGGGAGTCAAAATAAATACTGACGCGAGTGTGATGATGTGTCGCCATTTCGCGGGAAAAAATTCGATTTTTCGCGTTTCTTTGAAAAAAACCAAATAAAACCCGGGAAAAAGAACGGAGTCGCCACGCCATTTTTGTTTTAAGGGCCAAAACTTTGAAAAATGCCCGAGATCAGAAATTTGGGTTCGGAGGTCATGTTACACGCCGGGAAGGACGTTAGTGTGCACCCGGAATGCCTCGTAAAACGAGTCTTCCAAGCTGAAAATCATTTGTGTGTGTGTGTGTGTGTTTTGGCCAAAATAATTTGAAACTCAGAAAAGTAAAAATTGGGATATCTTTTTAAGACTTTAAACTGATCCCATGATTTTTTGTAAGATTTTTGGATTGAGATTTGGTACTCAAAAGACCTTTTGAAGTTGAGAGCCACTTCTGCCAGAATGAAAAAGGCAGTGGACCTTTGATTTTGAAATGGATTCAAGGGTCTTAAAACTTCATAATCTGGATAAACTCAGAGAATGAAAGTTATTCCAGACACCTTAAATAAGGTTTGTGCGAAGGAATTTTCCATTTTGGAGAAGATTTGAGGGGTCAAAACCTTCTGAAAACCTCAGATATGAGATCTGGATTCCCAGAAGCTGATGAACTAGCCTCTGAAAGAAAATTTGAAAAGAGGAGTTTTACTCACCCAAAAAATAAAGTAAAAATATGTATGGAAAGATCTGGATGTTGGCTACAAAAAGTGTTTTGTAGTCAACACCAAATTCCACATTTATCTGTGTCCAAAAAATTAGACCATGGACTGAGGTCTGAGGAAATTGCTACTGGACAGCAACTTCTCAAGAAAGAAAATATGGTTTTAAGGGGGGGTTTTGCATCCATGCTTGTCCCCATTTCCCTAGGTTTTGGTTAGTTATCACTTGAAATTTTAGTGGCGAATCAACTATACCAAACCATCCTTGGGGTACATTAGGACTAAGCACTTCATTTGCTTGGGAAGGGGAATTTTATCCTTTGAAAATGAGATTTGATGCTTGAAAATGGTTTTTAGGGTTTTGAAAATGCATTTGCAAGAAAATAAGAACACATTAAAGAAAATGTTGATCCTTGTAGAAGATCATCCATGGAGATGGACTTCCATGGTGATCTTCTTGGATCTTAAGACAAGAAGAAGAATGAACTACATTTTGTAGTTTGAAGATGCATGCATGGATGAGAGATTTAGGGTAAGAAGAGGGAGGTTATACCTATCTTCCTTGAGTTTGTGTTTGAATGGGTTCAAGGCTTGAATGTGTTTAGGGTTTGAATTTGAGAGTGAGTGTGAGTTGGGAAAGATTCAAGAGAAAATGGTGACAATTCAAGTGAATTCTCACTGTTTTCTCTCTATATTTCGCCAGAGGTTCAGTGCAAATTGTGTTGTTGCTTCTTATTTTTGTGACTGGAGGGCTCAATTTATAGCCCTCTGAAAATGACAGAGATGTCCGCGCGGATAGGGTCCCTCAGCGTGCACTGTTCATTAAATCTTTGCTTGAGCTTTGGACAAGAGGAATATTTCTTTTGAAAATTCAAATTAATGACCGATTTATGTTTTCAGCCATTTCTATTTTTGGTTTTCTTCCTTTGTTTTGCTTTTTAAGATTCTTTTTGAGGTTTAACCTTAAATAACAATGCCCATTTTACCCTCACTTTGTTAGAAATGTTAGGATTGTTAGGAATTGTTAGAAATGTTAACACTTTCGTTAATTTTCTAACGAAAATATTAACAAGCTCAAATTGGAGCACTTACAGTGAGGTCAGCTTTTAGGTATCAAATGAAACGTACATCGCCAAGAAATATGTGGAAACCTAAACAATGAAACGGAGCGGAAACCAATTAACTTAAAGATGTATAATCCCTTACCTTCGATTGAGGTCTTTCTTAAAGTACTTGAACGACAACAAAGCCTTCACTAGTGCCTTCAAAATCTCCTCCTTCCTTCTTCAGTCTCGCCTTCTCCGTTCCACTAAAACAATAAATATTTCTTTCTAACTTCTCTTGGTGTACGAGCTTTCTAAGACTCACATCACTATTTATACTCCATCTCAAAACTATTTCACCAAGTTATAACCATCAACATTATTACCTAATTTATTGTGTCCTAATTAATATCCATTATTAGTATGATTAATTTTCTTAATAATTATTCTACTAATTACTCCTTAAACTCCCACAATTATTATCACTAATAACCTTCCTCATAATTACCTTGTTAAAAACGGCTAATGATTACTTCGAATTAATGACCCGCTTTAAATCCAAAATTAACCTCCCTACTTAATGACCATTAATATATATATATATATATATATATATATATATATATATATATATATATATATATATATATATATATATATATATATATATATATATATATATATATTTTGAGAGACTTTGCTCGAGCTCTTTTTTTTTTTTTGAAGCACGTGAGGGCGAAGACAAGCCCCTGGCTTGGAAGTTGACATGGGTCAGTCATTTGATGCTGTGTGACCTTTTGACGTCCTTTGATGTTGCCGCCGTTGTTTGACTTGGTCAAGGTGATGTTGGGGGCATGCTCTTGGAAAGTGTGTAGCTTGATGGAGGTCTTGGTTGACATTCAAACTTTTGACTTTTTTGTGTGTTTTTAGATCGGACTAATTAAGGTTGCCTACGTTCCCCTGACTAGAGGGCTCAGTGCGTAGTTCGACACTACATGGAGTGCCAAGAGATGCACAGATTGTTCTTCTTTAGGCGAAGTATCTGCGAAGTTTGCTTCCGTTGATTTGGATTCATGAAGGGATTGCCGTCTAGGTCCTGGCTGCCTTCATGGCACCTCCGAGAAGATCTTTTGAACCACGAAAGGGCCGATCCATGTTGGTTCCCATTTTCCCAGTGGATTGGTTCGAGTGGGAGGCTTTTCTTTGAGTACCAGATCGCCTTCCCTGATGTCTCGGGACTTGACCTTCTTGTCAAAAGCTCTAGCCATTCTGCTTTGGTAGGCTCGGACATGTTCCATGGCTTTTAGTCGTCGCTCGTCTAGCAGAGCCAATTCGTCGTGTCGGGTTCGAAGCCATTCGACTTCGTTGACGTCATTTTCCAGCAGCACTCGGAGTGAGGGAATTTCAAGCTCAAAGGGTAGGACTGCTTCCATCCCGTATGTCAGGGCAAATGGGTTTTCTCCCATGGCTGTTCTGACTGATGTTCGGTAGCCCCAAAGTGCAAGGTGCAGATTTTCGGGCCAATCGCGTCCTCGGGTGGTCATTTTTCGGATGATCCTTTCGAGGGTCTTGTTTTCTGCTTCCACGGCGCCATTTGTTTGTGGCCGGTAGGGGGAAGACTTGTGGTGTGTGATTTTGAATTCGGCCAGCAGTCTGTCGCATTCCCCCTTGAAGTGGGAGCCATTGTCTGATATGACTTCGTTCGGGATGCCGTATCGGCAGATGATGTTTTCCCTGAGGAAATGTGCCACTTTCTTGGAGGTGAGTACCTTGTAAGACTTGGCTTCGACCCATTTGGTGAAGTAGTCGATGGCTACCAAGATGAACTCGTGGCCGTTGCTGCCTGGCGGAGCGATTTTCCCAATGACGTCAATTCCCCAAGTGGCGAAGGGCCAGGGTGTAGTTATGCAGTAGAGATCGTGAGGAGGTAGATTATTGAGGTTGGAGAACCGTTGGCACTTGTCCCAGCTTCGGACAAAGTGAATGCAGTCTGCCTCCATGGAGATCCAGTAGTAGCCCATTCGAAGAATGATTTGCATTAGGGCCCGGGCGTTCATGTGGGGACCGCAAGCCCCATTGTGGACTTCGTTCATGAGATCATTTGCTTCTCCCTGGCTGATGCAGCGTAGGAGTGGTCCTTAGTAGCATTTTTTGTACAGCATGTCTACAAGGATGACAAAGTGAGAGGCGAGGCGTTTTAGGGCCATGATGCTCTTGGCTTTGGCTCCTTCTCTGCGTTGACCTTCTTCGTTCATGAAGGCGGTTTCCCCGTTTTTGAGGTATTGGAAGATTTGGTTGTACCATGGCTCATTGATGGGCTTAGGCTCTGATTCGATCTCGCAGCAGTAGGCAGGAATTTCCTTTCGTCCGACTTTGAAGGGCTTGATTGCTTTTCCATCGGGGATTTCCACAAGTGAAGCCAAAGTGGCTAAGGCGTCTGCAAACCGATTTCGGTCTCTTGGCAAGTAGTGGAAGGTGACCTCTTCGAATTGTGTGATGAGGTCCTCCATGCAGGCGTGGTATTTTTGCAGGCCTGGGTCTATGGTTTTCCACTTGTTGGAAACTTGGTTGATGATCAGGGCTGAGTCCCCATAGACCTCGAGTTTCAGGACGTTCCTTTCGAGTGCGGCCTATAGTCTGACAGCGCAGGCTTCGTATTCAGCGGCATTGTTGGTTACCTCGAAATTGAGCTTTATGGCGATCGGGGTGTGCTCGTCCTTGGGATCGACCAAGAGCATACCGATGTCGTTTCCTTTTTTGTTGGCTGCTCCATCGAAGAACAGTTGCCATTGATTTTCGCCTTCGAGTGCGAAGATTCCTTCATCTGGAAATTGTGGTTCGGGGCCTCGAGCCTCGTCGGTTGGGAAGTCAGCCAGCTGTTCGGCCATTGCCCGTCCCTTGATTGACTTTTGGTTCACGTACTTGATGTCAAATTCCACTAGGAAGAAAGACCATTTGGCGAGCCTCATTGACAGAGATGGTTTGTCGAAGAGGTACTTGACTGGGTCCATTTTGGAAACTAAGTGCACCGTGTGCGACTGCATGTAGTGCCATAATTTTCCGACGACCCATACTAGAGCTGCGCAGGTTTTCTCAAGGGTTGAGTAGTTGAGTTCGCTGCCTTGAAACTTCGACTGACAAAGTAGATGGCATTCTCGACTCGTAACTCTTTCTTTTCTTGACAGAGCATGGCTCCAACTGCGGTGTCGGTCACATTTAGGTATAGCAACAATGGCTTCTCCTCATGGGGAGGACAGAGAATCGGAGGACTCACAAGGTACGCCTTTATTTCTTCAAAGGCATCTTGGCATTCTGAGTTCCATTCGATGTTGGCATTCTTCTTCATTAGTTTGAAGATTGGCTCGCACATGGAGGTCAACTGATTGAGGAAGCGGATGATATACTGCAGGCGGCCCATGAAGCTTTTCACCTCTGTTTGAGTTTGCGGTGGTCTCATTTCGATGATGGCCTTGATCTTTTGAGGATCAACCTCGATGCCTCGCTCGGTGACCATGTTTCCCAAGACTTTGCCTCGGCTGACCCCAAATGTGCATTTGGCAGGGTTTAACCTCATCGAGTGTTTTCGGAGGCGGTCGAAGAACTTTCTCAGGTCTGTGAGGTGTTGCCCATCTGATCCCTTTGAGTGGACGATCATATCATCGACGTACACTTCGATCTCTTTGTGGATCATGTTGTGGAAGAGGGCGGTTGCTGCCCGTTGGTAGGTAGCCCCAGCGTTCTTTAGTCCGAACGGCATCACTGTGTAACAGTAGGTTCCCCAGGGGGTTGTGAAGGTTGCTTTTTCTTGATCTTCTTCGGCCATCTTGATTTGATTGTAGCCGGTAAACCGGTCTACGAAGGACTTGACCTCGAAATTGGCTGTAGTGTCCACCAACATGTCGATGTTTGGTAGTGGAAAATGTCCTTGGGACTTGCTTTGTTGAGATCTCGAAAGTCCACGCAGCAGCGCACTTTTCCATTGGCCTTGGTAACCGTGACTATGTTGGAGAGCCATGTAGGGTACTCGATCACCCGGATGAAGCCGGCGCGAAGCATCTTCTCGATCTCTTCTTTGACTTGTAAAGACCATTCTGGCTTGATTCGGCGTAGCTTTTGCTTGATGGGCTTAGCCTCGGGATTCAAGGGGATCCGATGTTCTACAATGTTTGGATCTAATCCGAGCATGTCTCGGTAAGACCAAGCGAACACGTCCACGAACTCTTTGAGCAGTGCAGTCAATGCATCTTGCTCTGTGCCGGTGAAGAAACTTCCGATTTGCGTCTCTTTTGGCTCTTCAGCAGTTCCCAAATTCACTTTGGTTAAAACCTCCCCGGCAGCTTGGGCCCGGTTTTTCTCTCGTTTGACAACATGTTTAAAGATGTGCTTAATGTATTGTTCGTTTAATGTGTCTGCTTCTTTATCAAGTGAATCGTTATTAACTGTTTGTGTGTTAGTTAATTTATCAGTTGTTAAAGATGCAATGAGAGGATACTCGGAAAGATCGAAGCATTCATTAAGAGCATACGGGAATACATTATTGGCAATGAGTTCGTAATCTTCTGGCGTGAGGCCATCAGATGACTCGAGAGACTCAAATTCAAAGAGAATGGACTCAGGATGGGTTTTGACACTGGACTCTAGGACTCGAGGGGTCAGACCAAGTTGTTCGATCATGTCCTTTTTGCTGGCGGTGGGTCCGGAGAAGGTGGCCCAGTTATTGAGTGGCAATGAGCTTGATAGGAGGCGGGGTTTGAAAGGCTTTGTGTCACCGTTCCCGATCATTGCTATCATAGAGTTATCAGAAACAAAATCGATTAGGTCTGGCATCTCGATTTCTTCATTGAAGAGCAGGTGGAGCAGTGGCTCGTTCCAAGCATCGTCTGCGGAGTCTTTTGCTCTTGTTTTGGGCATTGCTAACTCGAATGCTGACTCGTCCCACTTGTTGGGGGCAGGGGTGTTGACAGAGAGTTTTTCGAGTTCTTCTGCGAAAGAAGGGGTTTTCCCGAACCAGAATTCATTGTGAATAGTGGTGGTCGTGGGTCCCGGCAGAGGTGGTGTATCGAGAAATGCTCTTCTGATGGGATTTGGCTTGAGGCCTCTGAATCTTGCCAGGTTCTGCTGGAGCTTGTTCATGGTTGTCGGCCAGCTTTGTTTGGCATTGATCAGCTCTGTTCCCTTTTCTGTGTCTTCGTTCAAACTGTCGGCTTTCTTTGTGAAGTACCTGGTCATGTCGAAGCTGTAAGGGCGGAGATTGGAGATTGCGTGCAAGCCTCCTTTGCCATTGGCGGAGCGTTTCCGTGCAGCTTTTCTATCTTCCGCGGCGTCTTCGGGAGTAGGAATATATCCTAGGCCATGGAGGGTATTTTGCTCTTTGATATTGATGATTTGTTGGGTACCCTGATGGCGTTTTCCCAAACCAAGCCCCGGGATGTAGTTCATGCACTTCATCATTTTCATCGGGGGAGGGATCTGGTCCCAGATCAAAGGCAGGTCTATGTGGCACACCTGGGCCTTCGGGCTTTCGATGGTGAACCCTGTCAGCATCATGCCATCATTGTCGTGTTTGATCTCTAAGACCGGGATGCCGTTTGTGTCGGTCCTTTCGGTGACTATGCTATCACCGTAGATGATGGTTAGATCTGTTCCTTGGACGAACTTTACGCACTGATGGAGGGTGGATGCCACCCCATTGATCTGGTGTAGCCATGGGCGTCCCAAAATGGCAGTGAACGTGATCGGGATGTCGATGACCTGGAAGTCGGTCGGGACCATCTGCTTTCCGAACCACAGATTCAAGGTGGCTATTCCCAAGACTGGGCGAGACGTTGAGTCGTATGCCTTGATTACCTGAGTTGAGGGTTTCAGATCAGTTGTTTTGATTCCTAGCAAATCCATCATTTTGGATGGAAGGACGTTCATGGATGATCCCCCATCTACCAAGACCCGAGGGAGACGGCGCTCGTCAAGTTGAACTGTTATGTAGAGAGGCTCATTGTGATCAGCCCCAAATTTTGGGAGGTCGAGCTCCGTGAAAGTGATGATATTACTGTAATGAACATTGCCGATCATCTGAACCGCTTCATCAGGTGTCACAGTGATGGGAACCATGGTCTGGGCCAGGCTCTCTTCCAACTTGAGTTTGTGCGGGTAAGATGAAGTGAGTAAGGACCAGAGTGAGATGTTAGTCTGAGTACGCTTGAGCTGAGTTAAGACAGGATCTTCAGCCTTTGGGTCAAGGGTTTCGGCTTCTTTGGCGTAGGGCCCCTTTTCAGTTCGTGGCTCAGGTATGGCTGGCCTTTTGTCTGCCCGTGGAGGATTTGTCGGTATTTGACCGGAACGTGTCAGAACGTTCACCTCTGGCTTTACTGCTTTGCTCATCTCTCCTATTTATGTAATGAGAGGGCCTTGGTTGGCAAAGGGCCATCGCGCACCCTCGTTTACCGTCATTGCTTTTGTTGAAGCGTCAACAGTGGCTTTGAGATCTTCCCAAGACAGGGGTTGAGGTATTTGGATCCTCGGGCCATTGGTGGTGGTGCGGAGCTCGTCCCAGCTGATCATGGAGCAGACATTGTCATGGCCTCGTGCAGAGTTAAGCTAAGGAGATTTGCTGGAGTAGATGACGTAATAGTCAAACTTTCCTGATGGTTCTCCAAGGGTTCCCACTGTGGGGTCGCCGGATTCGTATCTCTTCTTTAGTTTTTGTTGAGAAGAGGGTTTCTTCTTTCTTTGAGGGCGGCCCTCGTTCATTTCATTTTGGAATTCCATTTCCAGACAAGCAGTGCAATCGCAGACGTCCCACCAGATGTGTTCGTTGTTCGGCGGTGGTATCGAGACCTCAGGATGCTGAAGGGGCATGTCTTCCCCCAGGGGGTCTTGTGGCTTTATGTCGTAACTGCATGGCTCGTATGAGGGCAACAGGTTGACTTCTGGGAGACAATGAGAGACGTTAGAAGCTGCAGGAGCAGGCATGTCTTTGGGAGCCCCAGGTAGTTGGGGGGTGGCTAAAGTTCCGAAGTGGTGCATGGCACCTTCGATCCAGGCTTATTGTTCACCTTGGCGTTTCTCAATAGCCATGAGGGCCTGCCAAACTTCTTCCAATGTTGGGAAATTTCTCGGGGGTAAGGTCCCGTTTTCTTCGCTGTTATCCACTGACTTGGCCATGAGGATTTGAAAGACTGTCCTGGTGGCTGTACTGGAAAGGATGTTGGACCTTGCGGCTTTGACACTGGGAGAGTAGTTCCCGGGTATTCTTGATCACTCTCGGTTCGCTGGAGGGGGTGACGGGCAAGGTTTAGACACGGGAAGGCCTTTTGGATAAAAGGGGAAAGCTCACGTGACATGCAGTTTCCGCTTTTTTTTTTTTTTGTTGTTTTAATTTACTTAAAACGTGTTTTCTCAGAGTCCTAGGTAGGTTGGAAAAGATTGCTCTTCTTTTTCGCAACTATGCTAGATCCTGGGTCAGTGGAGACCGTCTGTGCGGCTATAAGCCCCTCGTTTTGTACCTGTATTTCGACATCCCAGGGTGGACAGCCCCGGGCGAGGGTCCTATAGGGCAAGCGGTTTCCACCGGCCTAAAAGAAAAATCGAACCTAAGGATCGAGCCTGTCATGTTCGTTTTAATGTGTTAGCCATGTGAATAGTGAACCGAGCCGGCCATTAAGTCAAGATCGGGTCAAGAGTTCGGCATGGCCTCTCTTTACCTTGCTTGCGCAAGGGATCCGTGACGTTAGGCGTTGGCTGGGTCATATCGTCATGGCTGACGTATTAAAGGCTTGATGACATGGTTTCATGTGGGCATGGATGTATATCCGGGATGGAACATCGTCTAGGTGTAGCTTCGGAAAATCAAGATCGGGTCAAGATTTTAGCATGACCTTTCATCGCTTTGCTTGCGCAAGGGATCTTGAGTTCCGAGCTTTGACTCAGAAAATGGCCGACATGGGATATGTATCCAGGTTGTATGACACGGACTGGGTAAAAACCAACCGAGTCTGGACAGAGTGTGACTCAAGACTCATACGTGCAGGGTTGACGCTTGGCTAGGATGGGATGTTTGGAATGATCCCGTGCGCATCCAAGAGGCCTAGGAAGACCAAACGGACTGCAACTGAAACCACTCCGGGTTAAGGGTTGTAGTGTGCAGTGTATTCGAGGCAGCAGTGCGCGTAGCGTGCGGTGTAACCGAGGCAGCAGTGCGAGTAGTGTGCGGTGTAACCGAGGCAGCAGTGCGCGTAGTGTGCGGTCTCTAAAATTCTTTTTTTTTTTCTGAGTAAAACAGAAGTTTTTGAAGAATTTTAAATATATGTACACAGATGTATATTGATGCATTTTTTTTTTAATTTTTATTTTTTTTGTAAAATAAAAAGTAAAGCACATACACACACACAACAGTTAAAGAAAGGGGTAAAATGAAAGTTTGACCCTCATCATTGTTTTAAAAATCTTTTGTTTTGTTTAAAAGTTTTTAAAACAAAACGTCCCCAGCGGAGTCGCCAACTGAAATTACCCGGACCCGGCTCGCGTGCGGAGGCCCCGGCATCTCGCATTCGTTCGCGTTCGGGAAGTCTCCCGGATCCGATAGGCAGCGCGTTCGCGCCCCGGCATCTGGCTCGTTCCGTTTTGCGGTGTTGGAGAATGTCTTGCCGTGTTTTTTGCTTGTAGAGTCGCCACGCCGTTTTTATTAAGCCCAAAACATTGAAAAAGGGCATCAGTTTAAAAATAAACTGTTTTTTTGTTGTGTGATGAAATTTTTGAGTTCGGAGGTCAGATGACTCCTCGGGAAGAGAATATTAGAATCTTAGAGCTCACCCGAGTCGCCTCGTAAAAACGAGTCTTTCGGTACCCCTTATATTCTTTAATTGTTGTGTGTGTGTGTGTGTGTGTGTGTGTGTATGTGCTTTTAAAAATGCATGTTGTATCGGATGTCTACATTGTACACTGCTTTATTGAAATGTATTGAAATAGTAATGGAAGGAAGCCTTACCAATATTGGTTCGTGTCTGTCTTCCGCTGGGAAATAGTATTTGAGGATGGAGTAGTGTTCCGGTACGGACCGGGATTGCTTCGGGATGAGCCGGTTGTCTGCGGACAGAGTTTCGGCGTGCGTTGGATTGTCAGGTGTGCACTCGGGCAGAGGTTCGGCGTGCGTTGGGATGGCAAGAGTCACTCGGGCAGAGTTTCGGCGTGCGTTCGAGTTTGTCGATTTGACTCGAAAAGAGCCGGGACGCCTCGGGAAAGACCAGGCAAGGCATCGGAGTACCACGAGGGGCCTTAGAGTACCTCGAGAGTGCCTCAGGGCAGCGCGAGAGCGTCGCAGGAGCGCTCGGAGAGGCTTCGGAGCACCGCGAGGGGGCTCGAAAGGCCTAGGAATGATCCGAAAGGGGCCAGGAGTGCCTCGAGAGGACTTAGAGGGGTGCCAGAAGGCTGGGGGAGAGGAGAGAAGAGGGAGGTGTGTAAATTTCGAGAGAGGGAGCCCTCTATTTATAGTACTCAGAAATGTGCAATAAGGTCCGTACGGACCTTGCAGGTAATTCAAGTTTTTGGTTTTCCTCGATTTGAGGGAATAAGTGGACTTTAAGAAGATTTAGCCATGATGGTGTCTGGTTGCAAAGAGGTCCATACGGACCAACCTTGCATGCAATAAGGTCCGTACGGACCAACCATGTAGGCCCATACGGTAATGATGTTTCCCGAGATTTGAGGAAATAAGTTGGACTTTAAGGGGATTCAGTAATCATTATGACAAAGAGGTCCGTACGGACCATATTTGCTTTTCCAATTTCTGAAAAATCCCTAAAAAGTCCTTTTGTGCTTCTTTGTACCAGAAAGGTCCCTCCCTTGGTTTGGTTTGGGGTTTTTGAGGGTTTTGAGTGTCACGGGTCTTCGAGACTGCGTTTGTGAGTCTGCGGTGTTTTCCAAGTGCTCGGAAGAGGGTGATCCAGATTGGGGTACTTATACAAGGGCAATTATTTCTGATCATGGGACCCAGTTTGGGAAGAAGTTTTCTGCAGAGTGCGCGAGATTGAATGTTAAACACTGGAAGTCGGCAGTGTACAGGCCGCAGTGCAATGGGCAGACCGAGGTGGCAAATAAACAAATCATTGTCGCCCTATGCAAGAATTTTGAGGGAAGAGGTGGAGCATGGTTGGAGGAATTATCAATGGCCTTATGGTATGTTAGAACAACTATCAAGGGCTCAACGGGAGAAACAGCGTTTGCGCTTACTTATGGATCTTAGGCAATGGCGCCGGCCGAGATGGCCCTACCGACTTACAGGGTGACTTATTATGATGAAGTGAGAAATGGCCAAAGGCGCTGCAACGACTTAGATCTGAGTGACGAGAAGAAGTTGAATGCGAAATTGAGGATGATCAACTACAAGCAGAAGATTAAGGCGCAACACGACAAGAGGGTTAACAAGAGATCATTCAATGTCGGGGATTGGGTCCTCAGGAGTGTGGAGGCCACTGGGCCAAAGCTGGGGTTTACAAATCTGAATGAAAAATGGGAAGGTCCGTTCCAAGTGATCAGGTCGTTAGAGAAGGAACTTATAAGTTGAAGAAGAAGGATGGAGAGGAGCTTAAAAATGCATGGAGTGTTGATCATCTAAAGCGGTTTTACCAGTGAAGTTGTCGTTTTTGTTTATGTTTAAGCTATTTTGATTGTCACATGCTTTAAGATAGCAAAAGTTATATAACTTTTCTTGTAACACGAACATTATGATTGTCGCACGATTAGGAAGAGGGAAAGTTATGTAAAATTTGCCATTCTTAGACAATGTATTTTGACGCATTATTATTAAAAAGATCACGGAATTTTCTTGGCAACATGCTTGTACAATATTTATCGAATAATTGTCAAATTCTAACAATGTTAACTTTGTGTTTCATGAAACGAGAAGCACAAATCGAGCACGGGATGACAGTAAGATTGAATGAATGAAGTGAAGATTGCCGCCAAGATAACTGGATCAGAAGAGGGAGGCAAGTGAAGATTGCCGCTAAGATAGCTGGATCAGGAGGAAAGGCTAGAAGAAGGCAGCCATGAAGGTTGCCGCTCAAGAAGGGAAAGCTAGAAGATGGCATCCATGAAAGTTGCCGCTTAAGAAGAAAAAGTTAGAAGATGGCATCCATGAAGGTTGCCGCTCAAGAAGGAAAAGTTAGAAGATGGCGGCCATGAAGGTTGCCGCTCAAGAAGGAAAAGCTTGAAGGTAGATGCAAGGAAGATTGCTGCTTGAAGATGGAGGCAAGGAAGGTTGCCGCCCAGAAAAGTCCTGGCTTGTAAGGCCAGGCACAAGGAAGTAGAAGTCCTGGCATGTAGGGCCAGGCACCAAGGAAGAAAAAGTCCTGGCTTGTAGGGCCAGGCATCAGGAAGCAAAAGACCTGGCTTGTAGGGCCAGGGCCAGGCACCAGGAAGCAAAAGACCTGGCTTGTAGGGCCAGGCATAAGGAAGTAAAAGTCCTGACATAAGGTCAGGCACAGAAAGTCCTGGCTTTTTAACAGGCACAGAAAAGACCTGGCTCAAAGGTGCCAGGCAAAAAGTTGAACAAAAGTGGAATAAGATGGTTTGGCCAAGTGGTCAAAGAAGCCAGAGTTAGTTTAAGTGCGGCTTGTTCCAGATGCGGTTAGCTCAAGTGCGGTTTGTTGAGCAAGCGGTTAGGGTCAATTGAAATGTTGGCCTTGACACGGTTTGCTTTAGGCGGTTTCGAGCAAACGGTTAGGGTCAAAGAAAATTTTGGCCTAGGTGTGGTTTGTCTCAGGCGGTTTATTGATGCGGTTTGCATCGAATAAAGATTGGCATTGGCGTACAAGAAGAAGTTGCCCCAAATCTAAGAAGAGCCCAGGCGCGACAAGCATAACTGAGGAGTAAGGCTGCCTAAAGACAAGCCTCACTCTTTTGAAGGGAGTAGTGTGTATATGGAAATAAATTATGTAAAGTGAATCTTTAATAAACTATCGAAGCAAAATCAAAATAAAGTAGGCGACATGCCAAAGATAGAATTTAAAGTAAGTTACAGAAAGCAAAGCAATGTCATCTAAATCAAAGTCTAGAAGCAAAGTCGCAAACTGCTACATACAAAATGTGGCAGAACAAGTATTAAAGGAAGAAACATTCATAAAGAAAAGATTAAAGTCAAAGATAAAGGTCGCAAACTGCGATTTCCAAAATGGGACAGAGTAAAAGTTTAGTCGCAAACCGCGACAACTGAAAGGCGGCAAATAAAAGTTTAATGACAGAAACGTATATTGTTTAGTACAGACCACAAAATAAAATGTTGTAATTGTTTTAATGAGCACCAAAGATTTAAGAGGTGGGAGCATCAGGGTTGTCGCTTGAGGTGGCCTTTGCAGCTAGAGCAACTTCAGCGGCATCTTTGGCATTCTTGAGCGCCTTGCCTTTCGCGCTTATGAGATCAGCCCAAAGAGTTAGGGCATCTGGTTCAGCCATGGCGGAAACCTCCCAAACAGGCTTGCCCAAAAGTTGATCCTCAGCAGCGAGCTCTGCAAGTTCTTCCTCCTCATATGCAACCAAGCTATGACCAAGGCGACAAAATTCGCTGTAGATGGGTTCAGAACCCCACTTGGCGATCAAGTCTGGAGTAATGGTCGGGATGCCGCCTGCGCTTGCCGCTGCTGCTCGCATGCAGTGGATTAAGGCTTTATCATACAGCTCCATTGACTCTAGCTCAGCTTTGACTTTTGCCTCAATCAGATCATCTTTGAGTTGGGCGATCAGGGCTTGATTCTTGAGGTCATTCTCCTTTGTCGCTTCAAGCTCAGCCGCCAAAAGTTTGTTCTACTCCTCCAGTCCCGACTTCTGATCCTCCATTTTACTCTTAAATTCTCGCTCATCCTGCTAGTAGCCTTTGGTGGCTTCGTCAAGTTTGGTTTTCTCCGCTTGAAGGGCGGCAAAATCTTGATCCCGTTGCAAAAATCTATTTTTGTAATTTTCTTTATCAGAGCAAGCTCACCTGAGCGACTTCTCGCAAGATTCCAGTTCAGTTGTTACATTGCGACATCTGTTCCTTAAACCATAGAGGACGCTTGAAACCTGTGGAAAATGAAACAAAGTTTGGTTAGTAAAAGGCGAGAAACAAAATAAAGGTAGTGGCAACAAGAATAAAGACTTACGCCACTAAGGTATAGGCCGGCATCATTCACGACAAAGTCTTCATCCAGATCCTCATATTCCCGGACCCTTTGAGGCACGCTGGAGCGTTGGATGATGCCGCCTCCAAGCATGTTGTAGCTTTGGTCGCTAGAGCGGAGGTTCAGATTGGGCAAGTCAGGAACGGCGCCAATCTCTCGGCTAAACTCGAGAAGGCTGTCGTCATTTGAAGGCATTTGAAAGCCCGCCTTGATCCAACTGGCGATCTTGGGTTCAACAGTGTCAGCAGGGATGGGCTCATCAACTTGTTCAGAAGCTACGCCTTCGGTTGGGCGGGATCGCTTGAGAGGGTGAGAAGCGGGACTTTGGTGGGGCTCAGTGGTTTCAGTAGTTGGAGCGACATCAGTTGATGGGGGCTCTTGTTCCTGTTCTAGATCTACCTCAACCTGTTCTTCCTTATCAGCCAAGTTAAGTCTGGCATCTCGTGTTAGGGTTTTGGATTTCCTGCATTTGTGGGGAGGCTCAACGGTTTTCCCTGCGGCCTTCTCCAGGGCGGCATTGGTTTTCTCCCTTGCTATGGCCTCAGCGTCATCTCCGTGGAGGGAGATAGGGATTTCCTGCTCAGTTGTTTTGGAGAGGGCGGCTTGCCTAGCCTCGGTAATCCGCTTGTGGCGGCCATCAGCATTGGAGAAAGCATCTCGCCTTTGGGAGAGCGACATTGATCTAAATTCTGTGAAAAGAAAAAGAAAGAAGTAAAGTTATTTAAAGAAAACAAATAGAGAAGCAAAGTAAAGTTTGAGGCGAGAAGGCATATTGTATACTTCAAACATAGCCTTGCAGCAATGGCCTTCTCGCTTGCAAGGTTCATATTCAGATTCAAAGCAGTCTTTTGAATGGATTTCCCATCCAGGATAGGGGGCGTAATGTAGGATAGTGACGCGAGATTCATCTTGCGGGCAGGTAAAATCGGAAAATCCGAATTCTAGAAGAAGGGAGGGGCTAGAAAGAATCTCCCTCCAGGAAAACAAGGCCAAGCCAGTATCGGCGGCATCAGCAAGAACCTTTAAGATTCGATCCTTAAGGCGAGTATCGCCAGAAACAAGGGCTTTCTTGGTTTCTACTTTGGGGATGATCTCCCTAAGGTCGCCAAAGTGTGTCCAGCCTATGCGTGAAGTGATGAAAAGAGGCTTAGATTGCCAATTGTGGACTTTGTGAGGTAGAGGAGTGAGGATCTTAGGTTTCCTATACTTGATGGAAATGCGTTTTTCGACAATGCATTCTCGCTGGGAGACAGCAGTGTAACCTTCGAATAAGTGGACAAAAAGAGAAATGGTAGGTTCGTGCCTAAGAGCCCTATAGATTACGATATAGCTAGTCATGATCCTGAAGGCATTGGGATGAAGGTCAACGATTGCGGCTTGGGCTTTATGCAAAAAAGCGCAAATGAAAGGATCCAAGGGAAACCTAAGGCCATCTTCTAGTTGAGATGGGTAGGCGACAACCCCATCTGTTCTTTGTCGCATGGCGGCTAGGGACATATCGCCAGTATATGGCTCAATGTGGTATATGTGATGGTTTATCATGTACTTAATGTGTAGGGGAGTTTGGAAATCTGAAGATGGAGTGTTGGGTTCAGCGACATTGGGGAGTAAGAGGTTGTCAGATGAAACCTGGTGGCGGGATGAGGTTTCTGCGACCAACGTATTCGAGACGTCATGACTTGAAATGGAATTGGTGGAAGACATGTCGCTTAGGTCACTGGAGCTGGAGAGAACCTGTTTATAGAAGCGACGACTACTTAAATTGGGGACTGCATGATAGTCAGTGTCAGAAAAATCAGAGTCAAAGCGAGAACGATAAAAGTCGCAGATATTCGAGCATAGTTCCCAAGTAGTAATGAAGGTTTTCATGGGTATTGATTTGTGTAAAAGGGGGGGGGGGACCTCTATTTTCTAAGGCATCTAAGACTGCGACATCAGTGCCATGTCGCATAAGCATGGAATTAAGGTCTTCTCGCGGGATTCTTGCCCATACCCCCATGTCAACCCTATAATACACCCCAGTTTTTAAGTTTTTCCCAAATCTAATATTTGTCCTAACGCATGACTTGGTTCTAGCCATCATGCGAGATAGAAAAGTTGAAGTAAAAACAGAAAGTAAAGGAAATGCGAGAATTCAAAGGTTTACCCGGGAAATTGAAGAAAATGAGGAAGACGGTAGGGTTTGGCTGGAGTGTGGCCGGAAACTTCAAAAGGATGACGGAAGTATCTAGAAACACGCTTAGTAAGCCCCAAATTGCAGATTCATAACCGTAAAAGTGAAGGGAACAAAGAAATGTCGAAGATGAACGGAGCAAATAGACGAAATCATGGTTGAAAAGTGGTTTTTTGCAGATAGCGTTCGCCGGAGGAAATGGGGGTTGCTGAAATTGAAAGTGAGAGTGAAAGGGAAAAGTGAAACTGACAGACCAAAGGCAGACTTTAACCTAGGAAGATGAAAGGGTGTTGGGGAGATTTCGAAAAACAATAAATGGTGTTCGAATTTTGAAATTCCCCCCATTATTAAGGACCATTTATTGTGGAGCACGAATGCCAAGGCGTACTACGGCACTGTCACACCGTCCTAACCCATCAACCCTGAAGTGACACGTGCCCCCTTAGGTGTCAAGTGAAGTCCCTATCTCGCCAATTGGAGGATGATAGCGAGAACAGGGAGCGACATCTGAAATTTCTCGCCTGGACCATGAATAGTCCAGGTCTCGAACTTGGGGGCTACTGATGTGATTATGAAAAATGGATTTGACCATGAACAGTAAGTTAGGCCCAACATGGCGAAATGGCCCAAATATGTTTGGTACGTGTATTAAAGTAGGCCCAGAATGATGAGGCGACATAGGCGATAAGGAGACATGCGTTGACCGGCGTGCGAGAGTGAGGCCAAGCAAGAAGCATACCTTGGTTATTAATAGCTTACGATGATAGAGGCAAAAAGTAAGAACCTCGTTTGCGAGAATTTTAGGGTTGGCGGCAATATGAGGATTGCCGCCCCCCCCCTTCGATTGTCGCATAAGCGACTTACGTAACTAGTGACTTTGAATGATGTTTAGACTGTTACATATGGACCCCACCATAACCGTCAATATGGAGTGATTTGACAGGGTGAACAGTGGCGTCTCCACTAACTTTAGGGGTGGTTGGCACCCCTTGTTGATGATTGATAAGTGTCCTAACATGTGCAAGGCACATGGTGTATGGAAATATAAAAGAAACCAAGAAATTGTTATTATGTAAGTTCTCTTGTTATTTCTCTAAGCTTTCTCTCTCTAAAAACTCCATAGCTTTCCTTGATTTGTGACTAGTCAACTTACTCTCACGCCGGAGGGATAACGCCGGAGACATCCCCGGCTTAGTTGACGTTTGTGCATGTGTGTAGGTGATCATTCGGAGAAGATAGCCGAAGTATCCCTTTTTTTCTTTTCAAATATGTTCATGTGCAATCATTTGGCTTGGTAGCTTCAACGGTTCAACTCGTTAGTATTCGTCTATGTTAACGAGTCAAGTCGGATCGGATAATTAATACGTCGGATGCGAATAACGAGACAAAATTGACATGTTAGACATATGATAATACAGTTTAGTTGCATTTGCCAAAATTAAACAAAATAAAGCAATACCTAACTACATGAAATATTATATTTATTGTGAACACATTAGACATAATATAGCATGAAAATAGAATATGCCATGTTGACGGTGGAGGAGGATCACCAGGTTACCCCCTCATTATTTTATTAGTTTTGTTTTTCATGTTTATGGGAAATTTGTCCTTTAACCAAATATAAATATATTCCACTAATAACCAAGCATTTCGTTCCATTAACGTTACTTTCTACTTTCTAGACTACATCACTTTTAGCCATCTCTTTGCTTTCCATTTTTTTTTTTGTTATTTTTTTGTATTTTATACTCCCTCCGTCCCATGTCAATGGACACCAACTTTATGGGTGTGAGAATTAAGAAAAAGTAAGAGAGAGAAAAAGTGAAAGAAAATGTTGTGAGTATGAAGAATTAAATAGGAGAAAGAATGAGTGGGAGGAATAGTTAGGAGAGAGAATGTTGTGAGTGTAAAAGTGAAGTAGGAGAGAGAATGAGTGGAGGGAATAGTGAATATTCTTTTTCATTTTGGGCAGTGTCCATTCACGTGGGACATCTCAAAAAGGAAATAAGTATCCATTCACGTGGGACGGAGGGAGTATATCCAAGCCACTTGTAAGTTTAATCAAAACAAAATAACATACATTAAATCTTTATATTGTTATAAGTTATTGCACTTTGATTACGCCATAACTTTTGTTATCTCACTACATAAGGATATCTGGCTTATATATGATAATTGTACCTAAAACACAACAAATACAAGAAGCACTTTTAAAAAACAAGTCGAAGTTTAATCCGACTCAGGCTCTCGAGTGTAAGAGTAAGATATCTGAGAATTTGATAATTGAAGACTTAGAATATTTTAGTGTGTTGTGTGCTACGGTTTAGATAATGTGATTTACAATAGTAATTTTACTCTTACCTTGTCCATGGGGACATGTGATAGTATTTATAGTGTGTCGTTGGTGACGTCAGCCATGTAGGAAATGTTTTCCCTTTGACCTAGGACACTTGTCCACGCCTGGTTGACTCGTACAATAAAGTGAGGATTACTGTAAAAGATGTATCTGATTGGACGAGGATATGGGAAGCATGTGATAGTTGATGAGGCGCCATACACGCATGATAGGCGTCGAGCCACCATTTAATGTGATGATGACAAGTCTGTCCTTGATGTCAGAGTAGGTACGGATCCTTGAATTACTAGGAGTCTATTATGAGACCGCAGTTAACGTGGTCGACGCGATCTTGGATACACACGGTTATAAGTGGTGCGGTCTTGGTGATCGTGGTTTTAGGGATGCCACATCATAATTGGCATTTGTAACAGATCGAGCTTTAGGCCCGGTCTGAAAAGGACGGGCTCCTCACACTTATTTTTATTTTAATAACAAAGATTATTCCTCTTTTTTTGTGGTGTTAGTTTAATTAAATGTTGATTAAAATTTTAAAAATCTTAATTATTTGAGTAAAAAAATAAATTTTATCATTGATGTGCCATTAAAAATACTATCAATAATAACGATTTCTTAAATTTTTGTTTAAAGATTAACTATTTTTCAAGTTTTAATTAAAGTTCAACCAAATAATTTTTTTTGAAAGTGGAAATATCTTTATAGGATTGACTTTCATTAATCTAAACATTTTTTTTTATCAAATGTCGATTGAAATTAATAAAATAAAAATAAGACTATCTTTTTGGAATAAAGAGAAAGTATAAATTAGAAAATATAATTCGTAATCAAGGATTCAAAAACTTCATAAAAGAATAATTTTTTTAGGATCACTTTTTAAAAAAGAAATGAACACTCATTTAAAAATAAATAAATAAATACATATAATAATTACAAAATTTTAAATAATAAATTATTAAATCAGAAAATGAAACATGAATAAATGATTACGAAACACTTAAAGCTGTGGTACAACCATCATAATTTTGTCACGTTTGTGGTTTAATTTCAAGGTACAAGTCTTCTATGGTATGATCCTGAACACGTTGCCGTTTTTACATCCAAGTTCTTCATTTCCGTACTTTTAATACAGTCCTACCAACAAAAAGATACGCACATGACTTTATATGAACGGCCATGATTCGTCGAACAGAATACAGTGTTCCAGCGAAGCACCTCTTTTCTCATTCTGCAGTCGGTCGAATTTTGGGCCGTTGCATCCGTCCAACCGCATAATAATCAGATTGGGTCAAAGGTCCAGATTACAAGTTACTGAATGGATGAAAAAAATTAAGAGTTGAATAAACTAAAACATAATTGAGTTAAATAGGCACTGCCAGTGGCGTATCTAGGTTTTAGAGTAAGAGTGTGCAAAAAAAAAATATAGGGTGCAAAATGTAATTTTCGAAAAAAAGAGATGCAAAGTGTAAATATGTGAAGTTAGATAAAATTTTTATCTAACTTTCACATATTTATACTTTGCATCACTCTTTTTTCAAAAATTACAGTTTGTACCCTATATTTTTTTTTTATAAATACTCGATAATTTTATTTCAAAATGTCATGTGCGTTATTTGCACTTCTTGATGCCGCACTGCAGTGATCGAAATGAGCGGGCTGGATTGAATATGAGCCAAACTATACTTGAACATGTTAAATAAGTTAAATAAGGACCATTGATCAAAATGGGCGGACTAAATTCAACGCGAGCCGGACTGCTATAATGTGAGACTGTAATCCAGATCCGTCGTACGATCTGCACAAAACAAAACCCTAAAAGTTGCCCATATATTACCAAACCAAATAAACCTATTGCCTCATTGCTGTTTATTCATTTCCCAGAGAGGTAAAGATTCTCTCTATCTCCCTTTCGTCCATTTAATCGGTAGGGGATTTCTGTTATAGTGACGGAGATGGACGGTAACGGTGGAGGAAGTGGCGGCGCCACTGCATCCAGTTCCGGCGGTAAAGTTATTATGCTATTTGGCGTTAGATTAACGGAAGGAGGTGGAGTTGGCGGAGGATCGTTTAGGAAGAGTGCTAGTATGAACAATTTAGCTCAGTTCGATCAGCCTCAAGATTCCAACATTGATGTTGCCGCCGGCTACGATTCCGATGACGGCGTACACGCCTCCGCTGGAAGCCGCGAGCGTAAACGAGGTAAGCGGCCGGATCTTAAATATAATGGAGCTCAGTCTGTGATTGATTAAATTTTGAGATCTATATATGATTGTTATTTGTAATTAATAATTTCCGGTGATTGATTTGTCTAGGAGTGCCGTGGACGGAGGAGGAGCACAAACTGTTTTTGGTTGGATTGCAGAAGGTAGGAAAAGGTGACTGGAGAGGAATTTCTAGAAACTTCGTCAAAACACGTACGCCGACGCAGGTGGCAAGTCACGCTCAGAAATATTTTCTCCGGCGAAACAACCATAACAGGAGGCGCCGGAGATCTAGTCTCTTTGACATCACCACTGATTCGGTAAATTGCTTCTCCTATACTTGTCAAAAAGTTCCTATACTACTATCTTTGTCGCAAAATGATTGTTCAATTTTTCTTTTTCAAATTTCTTTTTAGCAAATCTGATTTTTTTTTTTAGACATTTTGAGACGGACAGATTAATATTTTTCAAGCCTTATTAATTCATAGTTTAACTTAATCAATAATTATTTCAGTATAAATCATGATGCATCCAAATTTAAGTTTTTGCTAATGGATATAATTTTAAACCTGAGAAAGAATTTATACTGTATATACATATGTGTTTGTAAGTATATATTAAGTGTTTGATCATATCTATGGTTTCAATATTTTAGTTTGGTTAAATTCTTTCACCCTTATATATATATGCATGTCTGTTTCAATCTACAGTATATGAATTCGGCTACTGAAGAGAAGCAATTCCAACAAGAAACCACCATAACTCTTCTACCAGCACAGCCACCACACCTGCAAAAAATGTCAGACCGGTTCTCCGGCATGTCTTCTTTTCCGGCAGCTTCACCACTGAACAATTCCATGGAAACGCTCTCATTAGGATTGAGACACGTAAAGAGCTCGCCAAATCTTATCCGTCCAATCCCCAAATCCCCAATCGCTCCATCCTCCAAATTTGCAGGCCTCAACATAAATTCAACCTCAGATTACTTGCCTTTATCTTTAAAACCCCCCTCTCCCTTGCAGTCATCATCGTCCTCCGATGATGGGCCGCCATCACCGGCCAGTCGGTCGTCGGCTTTCCAAGCAATGGCCGGAAGCTTCAACAATAGTGGTGGAGATAGCATAATTAGTGTCTCATAAATATGGCGACCAGCGAGCGATTATACATATAAATAATTTGCTTTCTTGTAAAGAGTATGAGATGGATTAGTATAGGTTTGGGATTAATTAGATTTGATTATTAAACATTAGGTTAAATTAATAATAATGGTATTAGGTGATTTTGAGTACTTGTTTTCTGTATAGAGGGGATTGGAGAGATTTATTTATATGGAAATGTGCTATCACTTTCAATAGTCGTGGGGAGCATTTGCAATTTTCTAATTTGTCTTTTATACTTTGGTGTTAGTGGGATTTGGGTCCAGGGCGGATCTACGCTCAAAATGGGCGGACTCATGATAAAAATGAATGGATTCACAAATTACATTAAATAAAAATTTTAAAATAATATTTTCTCCGTCCCACTTCAAATGGTTCAATTTTTTTCAAAATAATACTTTCTCCGTCCCACTTCAAATGGTTCAATTTTTTTTTTGAACGTCCCACTTTAATTGGTCATTTCCATAAATGGAAAGTTTTTCATATATTTATATCCTTATCATCTCCACATATTTACAAAAAAATCACACTATTCCTTTCACTCATTCTCTCTTCTATTAAATATTTTTAACTTTTACATTCTCTCTCCTATTTTCTACCACACATTTAACTTTTACATTATCTCACCTCTAATTTCTATCCACTTTATTCATTTTTCTTAAAAATCGTGAAATAAACCAAGGGACCATTTGAAGTGGGACGGAGGGAGTAATTGTTTGTTACATGACTACTGTCTACCTTGATTCTTCATTTTTTGCCAGGGGTGTGATAAGCTGGTAAGTGGGGGTGCACTTAGGCTCCGTTTGTTTAGCGTAAAATATTTTTCGAAAAATGATTTCCTGCAAAATATTTTTCGAAAAATAAAATAAACATGTTTTCGACTGTTTGGTAAGGAAAATGTTTTCCGAAAAATGTTCGATTGAGTTGACTACAAATTTATCCACCCCAATCACCACCACCACCCCCACCCTATTCACCACTACCACCCCCGCCCCGCACCCCCTACCCCCAATCCACTAGGGGTGTGCACGGTCTGATTTGGTTTGGTTTTAGGCTAAAATCAAAATCGAATCGAAAAATATCGGTTTTTGTATTTTAAAACCGTTCGATTTTCGATTTTGTTTGGTTTCGATTTTATTCGGTTTTGATTTGATTTCGGTGTCATTCGGTGTCGTTTGGGACCAAATTATTTGTTGAAAGTACATCTCTTTTAAGAGCTGAGCGTTTATTAAGTTAACTTCAATGAAAACAAATCAGGTGCAGTAAAATTTCAGCATGAAAACAGAAAAATGTCATACAAGCTTTAAGAAAATATAAAAAACTGACAGGTGGACAACTAGGTACATGGTAAATCTAAGTTTCATGTTCATCTGTTAAAACAAATTATCCCTCCAACACTTATTTAAAACAGTTATGCAGTGGATGATTTGATTGTATGCCACCATGAAACCAACACCTACCTGTTTTATTTATAACAGTAAGCTCCTCAAAACTGAGCTTAAACTAATGTTTTCCTTCAAAATTCCACTACAGGGATCATCATTTACAAACAAAAATCAAAAAGTTCATGAAATGACTCAAGTAATCAGTAATACAAATGTTATTTCAAAATAGGTAAACTGAGTTAAAACTTAACAACCCATTAAACAATGAAGCAATACAAATAACTCAAGAACATAATCAATCAGACAATCAGTAACTTTATTCAAACTTTAAAAGTTCATGCTTATGCAAAGAAAATGAAAAGTATGGTTTTAGATACAACCACTTACGTATTATAATATATATATATATATATATATATATATATATATATATATATATATATATATATTAAATTGACACGTTCTAATATTGATTTGGTTCGGTTATATCGATTCGATTTTTCATTTAAAATCAAAACCAAAACCGAAAGTGCGGTTTTTTAAATGGTTAAAATCATATACCTTTCGGTTTTTTCGGTCTCAATTTTTTCGATTCGATTTTCTCGATTTCGGTTCGATCTTTTGGTTTTTTCGGTTTCTTTGCACACCCCTACAATCCACTCACCACCCCTCGCCAGTTCCCCACCGCCCACCCCCAAACCCCCGTTGAGTAAAAAAAAATCATTTTAAATTTATTTTTAACAACTACTCCCCCAATCCACTCACCACCCCCTGCCACCCCACCCCCGTCGGGTTAATTTTTTTTTTTTTTTAGTTTAACTACAAACTGTTTTTCGAAAATGATTAATTTTTTTTTTTGACCCAACGGGGGTGGGGGGTAGGGTGGCAGGGGGTGGTGAGTGGAGTGGGGAAGGAGTTGTTAAAAATAAATTTAAAATGATTATTATTTTTTTTTTTTGACTTAACAACATGGGTGGGGTGGTGAGTGAATTGGGGGAGGAGTTGTTAAAAATAAATTTAAAATGATTTTTTTTTACTCGACGGGGTGGGGTGGGGTGGGGTGGGGATAACTTCAAAGTGACCACCGCCTACTCCACCATTGCTACTAAAAGAATCTAAACTTGGCTGGAAAAATACCCCATAAAATCACATGGTTTCTCTGCCATGGACAGAGAAAGGGATGTGTGAGAATCGTGAAAGCAGGAGCCCTGAATAGGGGCGATTTAAGGTTGAAAAATTCAGCTGGGTTTGAGAAAATTCAAATTTTAAATGATTATGAGATCATCGTTGCTCAATTTTGGGTGGGGGGGGTTGGGGGGTGGGGTGGGTGGTGATGGAGATGGGGTAGGGGTGGTTGATGTGGGGTGAGAGGGGTGTGTTTATATGTAAGGGTGTTATCATTTTCTGAAAAATATTTTACTTAAAAAAAAACCGTAAATCAATTTATTTGGAAAAGTGGGAAAAATATTTTTCGGAAAACATTTTTTCCATTTTTCGTTGCTAAACAAACATCGAAAAATGAGAAAAAAAAATTCTGGAAAACATTTTCCCCCAAACAAACGGAGCCTTAGTTTAATTTTTTTTTTTTTTTTACATTGTCAATATTAATTTTAGGGATTTCACAGCCACCTCTTTAGGTGTGCTTGTGTCCACCCCTGGACCACACACGTAAGTTTATTGTTTCTCAGTAAGATCCATTAATTAGCAATAACGAGTTTATCAATCTAATAAATATTATGTCACATTTTTTCAAGAAAAAGAAGATATAAATCAAATCAAAATCAATAATTGTAGCTAAACAACAAATCAATCACTACATTATTCTGAAGAGTTGCAACAAATTGACCAATGCAATATCATTGCAACATTAGCATTATATAGTCCCCTTATTACCTTTTATCTCTGTTCTAAAAGACCCCGCCTAAGGGCGCCTAGCTGCAGCTCTGGCGCTGCAGCCTCTCTCCAACGCCTGGGCTTAGCGTCCGCCTGTGCCCCGGACTAATCCCGATTAATCCCGATTACCCCCGACTAGTCCCCGCTAGCTCAGCGCTCCTCCGCCAAGATCCGCCCAAGACTTTTAACCTCGCCTTTTATGAAATTGTTTTTTTTTTTTTTTATGTGAAAGTGGAGAGTGACTTGGTAAATGACTTAAAGAGTTGTTGATGCTTTTTTTGGTAAAGAATTTTCATGTGATATTATATTGTGATACTAAAGAACTTGTACACCATTACATGTGAGATGAGATGCATTGGACTTGCACACCACTATATTAAGATTCGGTGGATCGTGTGTGATGATGCAGACATGGGCCGGGTCCGCAAAAGACAAGTACACGGACTAGGCGGACTAACCCGGCCTGTTTCCTTTTTGTCTGCGGGTCAAGTCCGCTCCTGCCCGTTATAATGGTACCCGGTCTGTTTCGTTTGCCCGTTTAAATGGGTAGGCCACAGGATTTTTTTTTTCCAGAAATTCAAAAGGAAAAGAAGGTAAGGAGAGTCAAACTCTTGTCATTATTGCGTGTTAAACAAAGCACTTAACTACTAAGCCACTTGCTTGTATATGTTAATGGTTACTTGTATATGTTAATGGTTAGATTGCTTAATATTTATCATCTTTAACCATTAGTATGACTATATAAATTGTTGTCTGTCGAAATAGAATATCTTGCTCATTGCCTTGAATAGTTTCGAATTTGTGAAAAATCAATCTGGTTGTAGTTGACACGCTGACTATTTAACTGGAAATTTGCAAATTGGCGGGGCAGGCTTAACGGGACTAACAATCCCGCGGGCTTGGTCTGGGCCGTGGCCAAATTTCGAAATCCAGCCTGCCTTTTCCAAACAAACTGGATGGTGGGCAACGGTCTGGCGAGCAGCGGACGGTGGGCTTGCGGGCCGGCCCACAAATTTGGATCCGAAGTGTTCATCATCGATATAGTGTGGGAAAATTATCTTTATTGGTTCGATTTATTGATATTATTTTTCCATCTGACTCTCTCAAATATATAGTACTCCATTGTGGGCATCAAATTATCATGTGGTTGATGTTTTCTAGTTTGTGTAGCCTCTAATTGATATAGTGAAATATCTTTGTATTTCGAATTGCGATTCAGTATTTTTTCTTTTCACATCGAAAAAGTTTTCCATGCAAATATTGTTGGGTGTTATTGGGAGTGTTCTTTTTTTTCTTCATATTGCTTCGGCGGATTCGTGAAAAAAGAATTGGGCTGCTATATAAAACTTGCTTATTACTCACTCTCTTCCTAAATAAATATTCAAAATTTTAGAATTTTAATTTCATATTTCATAATGAATGTCTATTTTTTTGAAAATTTACTAAATCTTTCTTCGTTATACAACAAAGTTTTAGTTTATAGCTATACACATGATGCAATAATGTGAGTTGTTAAAGGGCTTTTATGTATTTATGTTGATATATGTGCTAAAGTTTTAACTTTTTGCAAATATTTTTGAAAGTGAATTTTGATAATTCATTTATTTAGAGACGAAAAGAGTGCTTGGTTAATTGTGTTTTTTTCCGAGAAATGTGAAGTGAAATCAAAATGCTCGGTTTTAGGTCTAATCGGTGGAACAGTAAAGGTGAGTCTTGGGAAATGCAATTCTTAGTTGTTGGCACTAAAAAAATCAGCGAGTTGAACCTGAAAGTTGTATTTCCGTCTAAATTTTTTTCACGGAAGAAAAAAAAAATCGTCTCTATCTTCTTATCGTGACCATTTGTGTAATTGTGCTAGCTAGGTTGAATCTTGTTAAATGTCACGTTTGATTATATAAGCACACATAAAAAGAAGAGAATAATTGGAGATGTTAATGTGTGTCATGAATTCAAAGGCATGTGCAAACTTGGATTTTCTCTACAAGTTTGTTTCTTTGCTTAGTCAACATCGTACTGGTTCATTGAACAACATTTTATTATTTCGACCCAAAAAATCGGGTTTGGTGTACAATTTTTAAACTCGGTCGGATTTTGTCGGATTCGGATCATTCGACCCCACTGAAACCCGACCCCTAAATAAAAGTTTAATATAAAATATAAGTGAAATATATTTAATATTTTCCTAAATATTATTTCTTTATTTGTAATTGTGGGTGAGATTTTTTTAATCATATATTTTGGACTATTCTCTATAAAACATTCAAAATTATACTTTAAAATAAATTCAGCTTAAACAAATTTTTTTGACATTTATTTTATGACTTAATTTTTTTTTGACATTTTTTTGTAACGTAGGGAGTACATGATTCTTGTAAGAGTCCATTAGGCTAGATAACTCAGGCCTGCAATGATTGATGGCCATACTATGGTTAAATATATGGGCTTGGCTGGTCTTGTTCATATGGGTGGCCAGGCCCTAACAGAACAGGCTCCACGGGCTTTGGGCTGCCCAAGATCACATGAGAAATATCTAGACCCGGGCCGAAAATGATCCATGGGCTTCGGGGTAGTCTTTCAAAAAAGTAAAAACTATATAATAAACATTGGGGTAGTAAATTAGTAATTGTAAACTTTTAACCTCTATTGTTTCAATTTCAACATTTTGGACCTTCAAATATGCATGAACAATACTAGATGATCACAATACAGAGTAGGCTTCAATCTTTAGAAAGTTTTTGTAAATTCAAAATGTCATTATATATATATATGTGGGGGGGGAGGTGCGTAGAGAGAGTGATGAAGTATGTCACACACGAAGCGACCTAGCTAGTATTGGAGGTGGAGGCATTATAAAAGACGAGAAATCGTCAGAATCACTTGTGACTTGTGACTGAATCACGCATGTTCTTTTCATGAAACCTTTTAATATAATCTGAAGCCTGAAGATCTGTTATTGAAGTATTTACCTCATTTTTTAGTTGATTCCTCTCTTTATCTTGCTTCTCGGTACCTTGAATCATAATGCACATAGAGCTCTCTCTTCCATCCGATCCCTCCATCAAGTAGTTTTGCAACTTGGGGTTACCTTGATCGGGCTTTTGTGACCATTGATTTGAACGTGGAGGTGACACCGGTAACACATTGACTGAGAGGGTTGCGGACCGTTCGGGAAGTGAATTATTTTTTCTTAAATTCATAGATGCAAGTGAAAAATAAGATAGTTTGATGATGTTGTTCACCAAATGCACTGATTTCTCACAAAAGGATTTATTTTGTTGCCTAGACTTGATGGTCATTGGCAAGAGCAGCTGGAGCAGCCAATTGGTGTTGTAAAAGTGATGTAAATTGCTGGAGCAGCCAATTGGTGATGTAAGAGTGATGTAATGCGCTTCAGGAGGGCTCTCTCCCTGAAAGATAAGGCGCCGCACCCCTACGCATAAGACATCCCGCAATTTACATCCGCCAGATATGGAGGCCTGCACGTGGCCTGCAGGTAATTAGTCCGTGGCTGGAACCCTGATATCAAAAAAAAAAAAAAAAAAAAAGAATAAAGGATAATGAAATGAAATGAAAGGGAATTTATATGATGTCTGGATTTGTGAAATTTGGTTTAGGGAGAGAAAAAGGTGCAATTTTGCTATGTGGTGGGCTAAGGATTTGGTAACAACAAATCAAGGCAAAGTAATGGGTGGGTGGGTGTCAGTGTCTACATAGGCCTGTAAAGTAAGTGCTCTTTTTTTTTTCTTTTTTGCTGACAATGTTGTGTAGAAAGGAGAGGATAACATGAATCCAGCCTTCAAAAAGCATATGAATATATACTCCATAAAAAACATGGTATTTTCATTCTTGCTTTTCCAAATTAAATATTGAATTTTAAGAAAAAATAATTATTTTAATATAATTTTGTAATAGCATGAACACTATATAAAAGAAAATTATGTTAATAATTTGATAAATCAATTGTTAGACTTACTATAAAATAAGTGGATGGAATATATGTTTCCAGTAACCGCTGTTGCTGCAAGTAAGAGTTGTAGCGGCTCAACAATCAACCTTCCACACTCCCCTCTTTTTATGTGTTCAAGAACAATTTGACAAATAAATAATTTTTTAAATGAATTTTGTTAAATAAAAATTGGAATTTGAAATTTTGTTAATTATTTAAGCCAAAATCTTGCAAAAAACTAGTTTTTTTGAAACATAAGAAAAAAACTAGTTTTAAAGCACTAAGTCTAACTAATAAGAGTGATGAACGGTTCTGAAAACTAGTTTTTTTATAACATTTTGAAAAAATTAGTTGAGCAGTATAAATCGAGATACGAACATGGGCTTGTCCGGGTCAGGCCCAAATGGATTGGGCTATAAACATAATCCATATATAAGTTACGAGAAGCGACCATGGGCTTCCTCGGTCTCGTACGTCGTCACCAACAAGGCTAATCAAGGCCCAATGTACAAGTATAAATGCCCCCATTACAAGTGCCGAGGAGACCCTCCTCGTATGCCGAGAGGTACCTTCCTCGGCCTTAACATTGAACGGGTTCTTCACACCATTACATCTTCCTTGAAGGACGAGGAGAGAAAAGTTCTTACCTCGGCATATCTTCATATGACGAGGAGACAAAATCATGCGTCTCGGCATATCCACATGTCGACAGACCATCAATTGACGAGGAAGCAAATTCACGCATCTCGGCTTACACGCAAATGCCGAGATGAGACATTTATGTTCCTCGGCTATCCGGCAAGCAGATCAAACAGTCCTATTCAAACAATGATTCAACAGTTATTATCCAATCAGGATTGTAATCATTTACATCAATTCAAGTCAAACAATGATTCCTTAACAGATATAATCCTTTGAGGATTATATCTTATCTCTTTACAAGTTCAATTCAACATGGTTTCTATCAATCCATCCCTATAAATACAAGTCACATAGCACATTATTTGGTACGTTACTTTTTACTTACAGAAACTCTGTCAATTTAGTTTCTCATACCGAAACCGTGACTTATTCTCACGCCGGAGGGCCTTCGCCGGTCAAGCCCCGGCTTAGTTTACGTGTTTTGTCTTATTTTCAGGCCTAGCAATCGCCGGAGCAAACAATCGCTTGAATTTGGGCTGATTTGACAATTTTGGCATCATCAATTGGTTCCATTGCCGGGAAATCGATTCAAACACCCTTTGTTTGGCCTGGAAAAAGTCGCCTGAAGCCATATTTTTTCCGAATTTGTTCTTGATTCAACGGGAAAATCTGTTCCTTTTTGCTCTGTTTGGCTCTGTTTTTGGTTCTGCCGGATTCTGCAGATTTCAGCCGGAATTCGTCAGTTTTTTCTTGGAACATTCGTTTTGGTCGGAAAACTTAGCATTGTCAAATTGCAATTTGCGATTTTGCATCTGCGTGAAATTTTGCCCCAAAATTTGGCTGGAAATCTTGATTATTGGAAAATTCGCCCAAGTTGTAATTTGTTTATTACTATTGTTGGTTTGTAATGGAGGATGGGAGATTTACAAGTGTAACAGATGAGGAACAAACCCAAGTGAACGGGATCACTCCAAATGCCCAAGTTGTAATTTGTTTATTACAATTTTAGAATTTTTATTTCATATTTCATAATGAATGTCTGTTAGTCAAATATATGTTTAAGTTTAGAATTGCTTAATCCCAATCACAACCAGCATTAATGAGGACCCCTAATTTTAATTAGACCAAATAGAATTTTTCTATGTTTGATAGGTCTCCTTAGTGTTAGTGTCAGTGTTTTAAATTATGTAATTTTCTCAATACTTTGAAGACTTGAAGACCTGAAGGTTTTCCCCTTTGATTTGCCTGTGAGTTACTCGGTGAAGTTACCCAACCGGTTGATCACTCAACTGGTATGCCTACCTGACCGGTTGCCCCTACCTAGCTGATATAACCTCTCAGGTTATGTCTCCTCTCTTGCCGGTTAAGGCTTTCTCAACAAGCTTCCATCAGCTAAGCCTAACCGAAGCATTTATTGCTCTCAACTATCCAGCAATTCACTTTAGCTAAAGTTGGTAAAGCAAGCATGCTGAATGGACGCTGAAGTGACATTCCTGCGGCTGTCAGAAGCTCAAAATGGATTGTCAAAGTAACCAGTACTCACATCCATTCAACCACTCAAGGAAAATCTTCTCTCTCCTATCTCAGGCATTTAATGCAAAGATCCTCCCATTCAAAGGCATGCCTGATCAAGTCATCATTGCAACCTCTTCAAAGACAACGGCTCCTTCATTTGAAGTTCACTATAAATAGCTTCCCTGGAGCATTGAAGAAGGTTGGTGCATTTATGATTCTTGAGAGTGAGCTGGTTTGAACTACCAACCTGCAAACTCCATAGTTCAAGGCATTCAATACAAGTCCCTTTTTCACTAGACATCTCTGTAGGACTTATACACTGAGCACCTCAATCAATGCTGTAGTGTTCCTTCATTAGACTACCTATGAAACACATTGATTGATTCACACACAACACCCTAGAGAAATCAGCTCAACTTGTGAGCACATCTCTAGAAAATACCAGGTCTTTATTGTAGCACGATCCGTTAGTGGTCACCTTTAGTTTAGCAGCCTTCAATCATTGGCTTGCAACTTGTAATAGGTAGGAACCATTAATATAGTAGCGCACTTTCACAAATCCAAGTTCTGATCAAACTTGGTAGAGGACGTAGCAGTTATTTAACACTGTGAACCTCTTCAAACAACGTGTCATTCTTTTGTGTGTTAGATTATTTTTTGTGTAGTTGTAACTGGTTGACATTCTCTCAACTGATCACAACATATTGATTCAACTTACCGCTTAACTTGCTTGTCTTACTTGGAAATAAGATTTGTCCTTGTTTGCATGAGAATTTGACTTACTGGCTTTGAAACTCTACCTAACCGGTTGTATTCCTACCTAACCGAAATCTCCGCTGTGCAAAATTAAACTACCGGTTAGTAAGTGTGTCACCTACAACCTTTTTCAAAGACTAAGAGTTTTCAGCAAAAAGTTTTAATCAGGCTATTCACCCCCCCCTCTAGCCTGATTCCTACCATTTGAGACCTAACAATGTCTATTTTTTGAAAATTTACTAAATCTTTCTTCGTTATACAACAAAGTTTTAGTTTATAGCTATACACATGATCATGATGCAATAATGTGAGTTGTTAAGGGTTTTTATGTATTTATGTTGCCATATGTGCTTAAGTTTTAACTTTTTGCAAATATTTTTGAAAGTGAATTTTGATAATTCATTTATTTAGAGACGAAAAGAGTGCTTGGTTAATTGTGTTTTTTCCCGAGAAATGTGAAGTGAAATCAAAATGCTCGGCTTTGAGTCTAATCGGGGGAACAGTAAAGGTGAGTCTTGAAAAATGCAATTCTTAGTTGTTGGCACTAAAAAAACAGCGAGCGAGTTGAACATGAAAAAGCTGTATTTCCGTCTAAATTTTTTTCACGAAAGAAAAAAAAAACGGTCTCTATCTTCTTATCGTGACTATTTGTGTAATTGTGGTAGCTAGGTTGAATCTTGTTAAATGTCACGTTTGATTATATAAGCACACATAATTCCTGATTGTACAAACCAACTTGTTAAGTTAAAATTTTAAGGCAAATTTAAATGAAATAAATATATCGACTTTATTTTATGTCAAGAAAGAAAACTTAAAGAGAAAAAGTGAAGAAACAAATACTCCCTCCGTCCCGGTCGACTTAGGACTTTTTGCCATTTTGGGCGTCCCACCCGACTTAGGACGGCCCAAAATGGAAACCTTAAATTACTATTCCCTCCACTCATTCTCTCTCCTACATTATTTTAATACTCACAACACCATTATAATTTACTATTCCCTCCACTCATTTTCTCTCCTATTTTTAAATTACATTCACAACATTTACCTTTTTCTTAATTTCCATGCCATTTCAAAAAATTTTAAGTCGGCCGGAACGGAGGAGTAAAAAGGAGAATAATTGGAGATATTCATGTGTGTCATGAATCCAAGTTGTTCGGAAAAATCGGGTTTGGTGTGCAATTTTTAAACTCAATCGAATTTTGTCGTATTCTGATCAAGTTGTTGACCCCACTAAAATCCGACCCCTAAATAAAAGTTTGATATAAAAAATAAGTGAAATATACTCCCTTCGTCCCAGTTCACTTAGAAAATTTTGAAATGACACGAGAATTAAGAAATACTCCCTCCGTCCCGCCCGAAAAACCACAAATTTCCATTTTGGGCGTCCCATTTAAAAAGGCACTTTCCCAAAAAGGAAAGTTTTTATTACTATTCCACACACTCATTCTCTCTCCTACTTTACTTTTACACTCAAAACATTCTCTCTCCTAACTATTCCTCCCACTCATTCTCTCTCCTATTTAATTTTTCATACTCACAACATTTAAACTTTTTCTCTTTCCTACATCATTTTTCTTAATTTGCGTGCGAGGTTTGGTTTGAGCATTTTCGGGCGGGACGGAGGGAGTATTATTATAGTATTAGAAAAGAGAATGAGTGAAAAAAAAGTTGTGAGTGTGAAAAATTAAATAGGAGAGAGAATGAGTGGAGGGAATAGTAATTATAATGATGTTGTGAGTATTAAAATAATGTAGGAGAGAAAATGAGTGGAGAGAATAGTGATTTAAGGTTTCCATTTTGGGAATTCTTAAGTGAAGTGGGACGCCCAAAATGAAAAGTTTTCTTAAGTGAGATGGGACGGAGGGAGTATTTAATATTTTCCTAAATTTTATTTTTATTTGTAATTGTGGGTGAGATTTTTTTTTATCATATTTTGTACTATTCTCTATAAAACATTCAAAATTATACTTTAAAATTAGGGGCGTAAGTGGTTCGGTTCAAACCGCGGTTTGAGACCGATTCAAACCATGCAGTTTGGTTTGGTTTTTAAGTATGAATGGTTCGGTTCGTCTCAAATTTTGGCAAACCACATGGTTCGGTTTGGTTTGTGGTCTGACCCTCCCAGATCAAACCGAACCAAACCAAACTGCGGTTTGAAACCGAACCGCGAGATCAAACCACATTACATAAACTAATCTTAACCTCAGTTTTTTATCTTATTTAATATTTTCGTATATTTAACAAAATTTACTGTTAGATCAATAAAAAATCCTACATTACATAGACTAATTCTAACCCCCGTTGTATATCTTATTTAATATTAATTTCATCATTTGTTATCATCATTGCGACACACAAATAACTAAGTTCTCTTCACGATCGAAGATTGTAAAGTGTTTTTCTTCTTTCGGCCTCTTTCTTCCTCTAATCTCTCTCTTCCTCCAACTTTCCTCTTAGCGCCTGCATCTTTCGCTATTTCTCCGAGATCACAGAAAATTTAATCAATATGAAAATGATTTTAGTCTGAATCGTGGTTTGAACCGTAGTCAAAATCATAGTTTGATCCACGGTTTGGATCAGAGTTCGAACCACAGTTTGAACCGCATTATTGAACCGCGGTTTGAACCAAATCGAATCAAATCATAGCGGTTTGGTTTGGTTCGATTTGAATTTTTTCATGATTCGGTTCGATTCGATTTGAAATTTTCCTGAACCAATAACTAATGGTTCGATCAGTAAATTCTCCCAAATCGAACTATTTACACCCCTATTTAAAATAAATTCAGCTTAAACAAACTTTTTTAGCATTTATATTGTGACGCAGGATCTTTGTAAGAGTCCATTTGGCTAGATAACTCATAACTTTTACTAGGCCTGCAATGATGGATAGGACCAAAAGCCCATATTATGGTTAAATATATGGGCTTGGCTGGTCTTGTTCATATGGGTGGCCAGGCCCTAACAGAACAGGCTCCACTGGCTTTGGGCTGCCCAAGATCACAAGAGAAATATCTAGACCCGGCCCAAAAATGATCCATGGGCTTCGGGGTAGTCTTTCAAAAAAGTAAAAAATTAAAATAATAAACATTGGGGTAGTAACTGTAAACTTTTAACCTCTATTCAGGCCCCATTTTGAGGACACAGGCATGCAATTTTATTTTATGGGGCTTGATGCTGCAAGAATCATGCCGTTATCAATTTCCGTCCAGCTGCAAGATCAATCTCCTGACTTCTGATCTGAAAACATAATCCACGACTAGCCGGAATGGTCTCCGGCGAAGACCCTCGGGCGTGAGAGTAAGTACGGTGTGTATAGAGAGCTAATAAGTTATAAAGAACGATGTATTCTCAAATAACCAAAAAGCAATTACCCTGAAACGGTTGACATTGCCTTGTATTTATAGTTGTTGATGAGAGATATAATTGTGGTAGGATTGTGTTAAATCCCTATAATCTCGGATCAGATATGCATAAAAGATCTTGTCCACGAATAATTCCTGATTTGTATGGAGTCCGTTATGGAAAGACTTGTGTTTACGCCTGGACTCTGTAGGTCGTCATGTGTTATAATAGGTCGATGTCGCCTATTGGGTCTAGGTCGACCTGACTGATGGATGGGATCGGGTCATACCCAAACTGAGATCTAGATCGTAATGTCGGATCAAGTTAGGTCGGGACCGTCTGAGGTCGGACCATGAGCCAGGTCGACTGATCATGCTGTTGGGCCTAGTAATAATTGGGCCTAGCCCACAGAGAATGCGGTGGATATAATATGTAGGATACTGGTCTTGCTCGTTGGGCCTAGTCTGTCACATTTATTCCGTTCAATGGCCTCCAACTTTCTAAGTTGACTTTGTTGACCAGGAAGTTAAAAGTATTTTTGATTTATCTTTGAAGTAGATTGCAGGTCGATGCTCGAACTGACAATTAGTCGACCAATGGTGACGTGGCTTGATCCTGGACGTTGACTGCGGACGGCTGGATCAATTGAAGCGCCGAAATTCCGTAATGATTACCGCCTCGAAAACCGTCCGAGTATTTAAATGTTGATTTAACCGTTTGGAAACCCCAGCCTTTCCGTTTTCAGTAAGGATTAAGAGAGAGAAAACCTTTTCCCCTTTGGATTTTGAGAACCTTCGATACTCAGGCGTATAGTTTCGACGGCCGGTTAAAGCAAAGCTCTTGAATTCCGTTGTCTTCAGCCCTTTATTTTCCTCCTACGACCTTCGTCATCAACTCGATTTAAGGTATCTTTCGATTTCTTTGCCTTTCTATATTATTTTCGAGTTTTTGTTGATTTCTGTCATGGCTAGGACCTTTAGTTGTGAACCTGGGGCATGGTATGGGTATTGCGTTGTTAATCACCGAATATAAACGGAATATGGAGAGAGATTCCCCTGGATGAGTGTGCCTCCATCTTGACGAGGTAGGGATTGTCTTTTTGTGAATTAGGCCTGCCCGTAGGAGAGAACTTGGGAGATTTAGAAACAGACGACCCCAATGTAGTATCTTTCCATCTTTTTCATGAATTACTCGACCATATATCACTGTTTTATGTGAAGGATCCCAACAAACCTTCCTTCCTTAGGAATAGAAAGGGTTTCCCAGGGGAATCTAGGTCGTCCTTAGGTAGGTCGCCTGAATATGAGCATAGGTCTGATTCCCCTGTTTCTTGTTCTTCGTGTACAGATATGACAACTCAAGGGGGAGCTACAACTTACGCTTCATCTAGTCCGCGGATCGTGGACGCATTTGATTCCTCAATGGCCAAAGGGAGGAATGAGTGGGGCTATGTTCCTCCTAAACCAATTCGAGGGAAGAGGAACTTGGAGTCTCGAATAGCCATGGTATATGACTTCTGTGAGGTGGATGGGAAGGATTTCAACGTGACTCACTTCAGCAAGAAGGAGTTTATGTCCTAATTTGGTGATACCTTCACTTCTGATCCAACTAGGGTGGCCTTTTTCTATAGTCAATTCGAGGCTGGCTTAAGACTGCCATTAGATCCCTTTATCAATGAATTCTTGGAGTGCATGAATGCTTTGCCTCTCTAACTAGGAGCTAATACTTGTAGAGTTTTAGTGTGCTTCGCCATGGTATGTCGCTTCCTAGGATATGAGCCTTGTATGAAGGTTTTTAGGGAGTTCTTTAGTATCAAGACAGACAAGGTTGACTTGGGAATTAGCACCCCTTCCAAACCAAATGCCTCCAAGCTTTTTGTCAATCTTCCCAGCAAAGTGAGTGGCTGGAATGCCCACTTGATGGTAGTAGAGAGTAGGAGAGGATGGGAGTTCCCCTTGCCCAATGCTGAATCCAAGGTTATAAAGGAAGAGGAATATTGGGTGTCTGATTGGAGTACCGAGCTATATAAGAAGTTAGTCGAGGTAGCCGATAAGGGGCCCATCAGCTGGGATATTCTAGGAATGACAAAAAATAATTATATCCAAGCTGGAATGATGCTTGGTAATGGGGATGTGGTTCCTTTGGTTCCCATTATTAGGAGCTGGAGATATCCAGACTGGGTTACCCATGAGGGGGGTAGATTTAGGTTTGAAAGCCAATGCCACGAGTGCAAGAGAGAGCCAGATCACTGCAGGCTGAGGGTGGATCACTTTGGTAGTAAGTGTTTACTCGCTTTTAGCTGTTGGCTTGTCATATTTATTGCTCGCATGTAGAACTTGTAGCTCGTATATGCTTAACTCGTATATGTTTAGCTCGTATATGCTTAGCTCGTATATAGAACTTTTAGCTCGTACATGTTTAGCTCATATGTAGAACTTTTAGCTCGTACATGTTTAGCTCGTATGTAGAACTTTTAGCTCGTACGTAGAGCTTGTTTTTATCGAACTAACACTTTGCTTTTTGATCTTGTGCAGTTTTAACTCCAGAGCAAGAGGCTAATATGAGCCGTGTTATTAATATAAAGAAGAGCAAGAAAAGCTGTGGGGCTGCCAGTGCACGAGAAAATCGTCAGAAGGAGGCTGAGAGCCGGCAGAAGCAGTTCAAACTGATTGATGAAAACACTGAGGGGATGATCCCTGTGGAAGAGGATGATGCCGAAATGGAGGTGGAGAGAACTGAGGGTGATGCCCGAGAGGCCCAAGAGGTCACTATTGCTGGGACCGAGGAGGCTGAGCAAACTTTGGAGCCGACGAAAGAGGTTCCACAAGTTAGGACCAGAGCCCAAACTAGGGCCAAGACGCCTGTGATCGATGTATATAAAGATGAAGAAGATGACGACGCTCCTCTTAGAAAGAAGAAGAGGTTTGAGCCCAAACTTCAATCTGAACAAGGGGATGCTACTACTAGCAGCCTCGAACCATCCAAGTATCCTATCCCGAGTTGGTTCAGGCTCGTGTGGACAAATTGAGTAATGTTCCTTTGCTGACGGGGGTAGATAGCTCGTGTAGAGAATACCCCGAGCTAGAATTTGGGAAGGTCGTGGTGAGGCGGGCTGCCGATCAGGACCTGGTGAGCAAGTTCACAAGCAAGGGATTGACTGCAGAGATGTTTCAAGCCAGGTCGGGGCTTATCCATTCTGAGGTAATACTTTTGCGTTGATTTTAAAAACTTGTCATACTCTCTTTTTGCTCGTGTACTCCCATTAATCCTTTTTTATTCATGCTGATCCTTTGGTCTTTTCACTGTAGTCTCTTGCCATGATAGAGCTAGCTACCCGCTACTGGAAAGCGGCAGAGGAGAAGGAGTGACTGGCCAAGACGATGCTGAGCCGAAAGTCGAATGAGCTGGAGAGGTTAGAGAAGAAATACGCTGAACTGGAGGAAGAGCTTGCTAACTTGGATTCTGCCTATGAAGCCGTGAAGCTGGTGAAGGATGACGCTCTGAAGGTCAAGGAGGATGCTTGGGGAAAACTGGGAGGCGTTAAGAAAGAGCTTGCAGCAGTCAAAGCGGGCAAGGAGAAAGCTGACCAGGATCTTGAAGTGGGGACCAAGATGTTGGAAGAAAGCACTGCTATGTTGTCCAAGCAAACTGAATATTTTAAGGCAGCTCACCTCAAGTGGGAGGAGGAGTTGAAAACTGTTGTGGAGGCCGTGAAGGAAGCTGCTAGGAAGGCCGCGATTGGGGAGTACAAAGAGAGTGACGAGTATCATGATTACGTCACTGAGAAATCCAGGTCGTTTTTTGACGTAGGTCATAGCCACATGGCTCGACGTATCATAGTGGACCCTTCTATTGATTTATCCCTTGAACAACTGGCCAAGTGGGCCTCAGAGGATCCGTATGATATGACAGCTCGTCAAGGCCATTCTCAAGTACCATATACTGAAAATGACCTGGCTGCCTTAGCCAAGAAGATGAAGATATGGAAGCAGAACCTTGGGTCCCTCCTCCTGTTGCTCCCGTTAATTTCAATACTATACTGAAGGAGCTTGAGGAACCTGACGAGCTAGCGTTCGAGGGAGATACTCCCAAGCATGGCTTCACCGAATCGGGCAAGCTTAATGATTCCAATAGCAGGAGGAAAGTGTGGGTGATCGAGCTACTACAAGCGATCAAGTTGAAGCGGATCCAGCTGCTTGACTTTTCTTGAACATTAAGGTGGTTGTGTAATGAACAAGTCCCAAAACAATTTTTATTTTTTCTTTAAGTAATTTGTGCATTGGCCCAGCTTTTTGGGAGGCATATTAACTCGTAATTTTTATTTGCTCGAGTTCTGACCCGCTTTGGGGGACTCAGTTTTATTTAACCGTAGCTGACTTTTGCTTGAATCTGTTTTGCTTCGATCCAGCTATTTGTCTTGAATGTCAAACTAGATTAAGTGAGTCGCTATAAGCTTTTGATCGGACTAGTTTTTTAACAACAAAGTCGACCTTGTACTTGCATGATTTTTGAAAATGCGATTGACTTAGAGTTGAACCTGTTAAAGGAACGAAGCTGACCAAGAGTCGAGCTTGTTAAGGCGAAGTCGACCAAGGATCAGATTTGTTAAATGAACAAAGCTGACCAAGAGTCGAGCTTGTTAAGGCGAAGCCGACCAAGAGTCGGACTTGTTGAATAAACGAGACTGATTATGAATCGAGCCTGTTTAAGGGAACGAGGCTGACTGAGAGTCGAGCCCGTTTAAAGGAACGAGACTGACTAAGAGTCGAGCCCGTTTTAAGGGAACGAGGCTGACTAGGAGTCGAGCCCATTTTAAGGGAATAAGGCTGACTAAGAGTCGAACCCGTTTAGAATCGATGCAAAAACGTAACACAATTCGAATAGACTGCAACTTTATTGAAGTAATAGCCCGATTACATAGAAAATGGAGAGCTAGAACTAAACTTTCAACTCGAAAATGAAAGCTAACTTTGAAACTGAACTAGAAAACTGAACTAGAAAAATTTGAAGTAGAAGTAGTATCTGATAAGGTGGGTAGCATGCCATGGATGCTTCAACTCATCGCCATCTAAATGAGCGATCATGTAAGTTCCCTCCTTAATAACTCGAGTGACGATGTAGGTTCCTTCCCAGTTAGGAGATAACTTGTTCATCTGTGTTCTCCTTCCAGTCGACTCGATCCTCCTCAAAATGTGGTCGCCTACTTGGAACGATCTTATCTTCACTTTCTTATCATGATAGCTCTTGGTTTTCTGTTTGTAATTTACCATCCTTAGATGGGTTGTATCTCGCTTTTCGTCGATCAAATCCAGGTCGATCAATCTATTAACCTCGTTCTGCTCTTGATCAAAGAAAATTACTCTAGATGTGGGAAATCGTAGCTCGGCCGATGCCATGGCCTCTGATCCATATGCAAGAGCGAATGGGGTTTCCCCCGTAGGCCCCCGAATGGTTGTGCGGACTGCCCAGAGAGCAAGGAGGAGTTCGTCCAACCAGTTTCTTTTACGACCAACCAAACCCGTTTTTAATGCGGAGAGGACCAACTTGTTCCCTGCTTCGGCCTGCCCGTTGCCTTGAGGATAGGCGACTGACGATTTCCAATGCTTGTCTCCAACTCTTTTCATTTCGTCTTCGAAAGCTTGGGAGAAGTGTAACCCGTTATCCGATACTATTGCCCGAGGAATCCCAAAACGGCACCAAATGAAGTCGTGAATGAAATTGATGGCATTTTCCTCAGTAATTCTGGCTAGTGGCTTGGCCTCGACCCACTTTGTGAAATAATCAATAGCTACGATCACGTACTTGCAATTTCCACGGGTGGGCGGGAAGGGTCCAACCAAATCGACGCCCCACATATCAAAAGGCCAAGTAGCGATCACTGGAGTTTGCTCGGTTGTAGGCAGGTGAGGAAGATTGGCAAATCTTTGGCACTGGTCGCACCCTTGAATAAAATCGTGAGCGTCCGCTCTCATGTGTGGCCAGTAATAGTCCATAGTAATCAACTTGTCGGCCAAAGTTCTGGCCCCTGGGTGTCCACCGCAAACTCCACTATGTACGTCGTACATCAGCTGGGTTATCTCTTGAGGGTGTACACATCTCAATAACGGTTTACTAAAGGACCTTCTAAACAACGCGTTTCCTTGAATGACATACCTCAGAGCCTTTTTCTTGATGGCTCGAGCTGCTTTCTCATCTTCAGGTAGCTCGCCAGTTTCTAGGTATGCTCGCATTTCCTCGATCCAGCACTTGGTGTAGACCCAATCTCTATCAGTACTCTCCAGGCATTGAATCTGAACCCTCTCATAAGCTGGATGTTCGAGAAAACAGATGGGTTCCCCATGCTGCTCATCTGATATAGTCAGTTTTGAGAGTAGGTCGACCAATTCATTGTCGTCTTGACCAACCCTCTGTATCTCCCAAACTTCCAAGTCTTTGATCAACTTCTTCACCAGGTCATAGTATTTGACCAAAGTGGGATTCAGCACCTCGTACTCTCCTCTGACTTGGTTGACTATTAACTGAGAATCACAGTAGTCTAAGATCTTGGTCGCCCCAAAACACTTTGCGTACTCAATAGCAGCGACCAAAGCTTCATATTCGGCCTGGTTGTTGGAAGCTTCAAACTTGAATCTCACTGCCTCCTCATACACGGTCCCTGATTCTGGCTCGACCAATACAATTCCAGCCCCATTGACGTTCTTTGTTGCCGACCCATCAGAGTACACCTTCCAGCAATCGTCGGGAAAACTTGTGGCGGGATGAGTCTCTGGCTCCTTTCCTTTTCCTTTCTCCTTCTGAGCTCGAACTTCGTTATCTCCCTTGGTGAACGTAAGCTCGACCAAGAAGTCTGCCAAAGTTTGAGCTTTTAATGCCTTTCGAGGCCGATATTCGATGTCTAATTCTGTGAGAGCAATTGACCAGTTGAGTAAGTAGCCTGAACTTTCTGGCTTGTGTAGAATCTTCCTTAGGGGTGCATTAGTGAGTACGATAATCGGGTGAGCCAGAAAATAAGCTCGCAACTTCCTGGAAGCTACGACCAAAATATATGCTACCTTCTCTGCATTATAGTACCTGCTCTCCACGTCGGACAAGGCCTTGCTTACATAATACACGGGCTTTTGAAGCCCTCCTTCTTCCCGAACTAAAACAGCCACAGCTTGGTCGCCAACAGACAGATAGACAAACAACGTTTCTCCTACAACCGGGCTGCTCAATAGTGGCGAAGAAGCAAGATACTCCTTTAGCTGCTGGAATGACGAATGACATTCGGCCGTCCACTCAAAATTTTTCGTCCCCCTCAATGATTGAAAGATGGGGAGAGATCTTTCAGCCGACTTAGCTATAAAGCGACCTAGGGCTGCAACCCTACCGTTGAGTCGCTGCATCTCCTTGACATTTGTAGGCTCCTTCATGTCGACCAGAGCCTTAATCTTTTATGGATTCTGTAAGTGCTCCAATTTGAGCTTGTTAGTATTTTCGTTAGAAAATTAACGGAAGTTTTAACATTCCTAACATTTCTAACATTTCTAACATTTCTAACCAACCAAGGGTAGATTAGGGTTTGCCATTTAAAGATAAACCAAGGAAAGAATCTCAAAAAGCAAAAGAAATTGGAAAAATCCGAATTGGGCAAGTTGAAAAACATAAACTGCTGGAATTTTTGAATTTTATTCTTCCTGTCCAAAGCCTGGAGCTGCATTTAATGAACAGTGCACGTTTACAATCCAATCCGCGCGGACATGTTTGTCAATTTCAGAGGGCTATAAATTGAACCCTCCTCTCTCAGTTTACACAACACAATTGGCTCATAGAAGTTGTATTCTGGCGAAAAATAGGGAGAAAACAGTGGGAATTCACTAGAATTGCCACCATTTTCTCCTCAATCTTTCCCAAACTCCACTCACTCAAAATACTTTCAAAACACTCTCATACATACTCTCATACATACACCAATTCCAGCTCAAATCACCCCTTAGGAGGAGTATTAGAGAGAAAACATAGAGGACTTAAGTGTTATCTACTTGTTTTTTCTTTGACCAACTCTATCATCAAACCCTAAACACATTCAAGCCTTGAATCCACCCAAACACAAATCCAAACACCAAATCTTGATACTCCTCAAGTCAAACACCAAATCTTGATACTCCTCAAGTCAAATTCCAAGCCTAGGAAGATAGGGTGTCACCATTGGTAAAGCCCTCCTTCTCTAAACCCTAAAACTCCCTTTTAACTTCTTGTTCATCTTGTTCTCCTTACTTTGATTTACTTTATGTCTAGTTTAACTTAAATCTTGACCTAAGATGGTCATCTTGAAGTTCATCTTCATGAATGACCATCTCAAATGGTCCACATTTTAAATCTCTAGTTGATTTTTCTCTTTAATTTCATCTCTACAAAATTCCCCTTCCCAAGCAAATGAAATGCTTAAGTCCTAATGTACCCCAAGGATGGTTTGATATAGTAGATCATCAATAAAATGTCTATTGACTACTAATCAAAACCTAGGGAAATGGGGACAAGTATGGATGCAAAACCCCCTTTTAAATCACATTTCCTTCTTGAGAATGTTGCTGTCCAGTAGCATTTCTCTAAGACCTCTGTCCATATTCTAATTTTTTGGACACAGATAAACTTGGAATTTGGTGTTGACTACAAAATACTTTTTGTATCCAATATCCAGAGCTTTCCAGACATATTTTTACTTTATTTTTTGCGTGAGTAAAACTCCATTTTTCAAATTTTCCTTTAAAGGTCAGTTCATCAGTCTCTGGAAATCCAGATCTCACATTTGAGATTTCCAGAAGGTTTTGGTCCCTCACCTCATCTTCAAAATGGGAAGTTCTTTTACAGAAACCTTATTTAATGTGTTTTGAACATTTTTCATTCTCGGACTTTTCCCAGATTCTGGAGTTTTCAAGCCCTAAAGTCCATTTCAAAATCAAGTATCCACTGCCTTTTTCATTCTGGCAGAAATGGTTTTCAACTTCCAAAAATCTTTTGAGTACCAAGACTCAACCCAAAAATCACACTAAAAATCATGGGATCTGTCCAAAGTCTAATAAAGAATTCCCAATTTTTACTTCCCTCAGTTTCAACTTATTTTGGCCAAAGTAACACACACACACACAACAAATGGTTTTTAGCTTGGAAGACTCGTTTTACGAGGCATTCCGGGTGCACACTAACGTCCTTCCCGGCATGTAACGTGACCTCCGAACCCAAATCTCTTGTTTCGGGCATTTTTTAAAGTTTTGGCCCTTAAAACAAAAATGGCGTGTCGACTCCGTTTGATTTCAAAAATCGGGTACATCACAGTGGCGACTCCGCTGAGGATATGAATGAGTTTTATCTTTTCAAAAAAAAAAAAGAGGAGAAAAACTTTTGAGGTCAAGCTTCCGTCCCGGCATTTGAAACCGTTTGTTTTGTGTGTGTGTGTGTGTATCGGGTTTGCACATTTTCGTGTTGTTTTGGCCGCCTCGGAAAAAGTCAAAATTTTGACTGTTGGACTCGTTGCCTTGGACTGTTTGAAGTTTGAATTATGTGCTTATGTGCTCATTTCACTTAAAAAAAAATTAAAAAAAAAAAAAATTCAAAAAAAAAAAAGGATTTTTCAAAAAAAAAATTTTTAAAAAAAAATCATGCATCATTCTTTTTAAGATACATGAAAAATTTCTATTTTACTCAGAAAAAGAAGATAGACTGCTTGCACACTACGCGCACGTGACCGTACACTGCACACTACGTCCCTAACCCGGGAAAATCCTTGTCGCGGCCCGTTTTGTCTTATTACGCCTCTCGGTGCAAGCACAGGACTATCCAAACATCCCATGGAGCCTCGTGTCGACCATGCACTTGTCCGTGACACACTTTGTCCGAGACCCGATTGGTTTTTAGTCTGGTCTGTGTCATGCCCTGTCTGTGTATAGACCTTTCCTTTCAAGCCTTTGTCGGCACACCGACTCAATATCTTTCGGGGACCCTAATCAGTCGAAGTCATGCCGGTTTTTCCGCCGCAGACTTTGACCAAGATATTGACCGGCGCCTTGACTTCGGCTCCGATCGGCACAAATTATACACTCGACTCCCAAAGATGACGCTGAGTCATCAAGGATTAATGATTATGCCATGCCTAATTACGGCCTAATTGACGACAAGTCAAGATCAATCGTGGACATTTATCTGTCCAAATCATGCCGACTTTTTGTCGAGCTCTCGACATGATCTTGACTTTGACGTCGGCCTTGTCCGTAATTTACATCGAATGCTCGTTAAGACTCGATTACCCGCCGACTTTTAGGATCGTTTTTCTTTCGGTCGGTGGGACCCGCTTGCCCTATAGGACCCTCGCCCGGACTCCGCCCACCCCGGGAGGTCGAAACACGGGTGGAATACGAGGGGCTTATAGACGTAGTGACGGGGCCCACTCGATCCAGATCCAGAGTAGTTTGCGAAAAAGAAGAGCAATCTTTTCCAACCGATTAGGTTAATAAAACATGTTTTAAGTAAACGTGAACAAATAATCGCATGTTGCATGAGCCCAAAGCCCAAACACCTACCCTCCTTCATTCCCGCACATCTCGAACCCTCGTGCCTTTTCCCCGCAGCCTCCTCACAAAGGTTGGTTCCGGACACCGGTCACCGTTTGATCGGTTGGGAAGAGTCAAGCGCATCGTCGCCTTCGCCGTTTATTCCGACTCCGGTTTCGTAATGTCTGCATCACCGGGTAATGATGGGGACAACGTCACTCCGCCTCCCGGGACTCCTCAAACAGACCGCAATGGAATCGCTTAGCTGAACAGATGAGAGTGCGACAGGAAGCACAAAACAAATTTATGGAGGCTATCAAAAGCCATGGATTGGCCACCGCCTCAACCCGCATGGCACCTTCATCTGTGGAAGAAGAGGAAGACCTCAATCCCGCTCTTGGTCAACCCGACTACTCCCGGGATGCCACCACCGGCCTCCCACGGTACTACCACCGAGCCCATGCTCCTCGATCTCTAGGCCAGCCCGGCTCCCCAACCGCACCACCGGATCCACGAAGCTCGACGGACGAGCCGATTCGCAATGCCTCGAGTGGGGACAAAGTCGGTAGGAAATGCCTTCCCATGGTTGGGGATACCCCGGAATGCCACAAAGAAATTGGGATCCCGCCTCGCTTGGGACCAATCAATCCGAACTTTCGCAAAGAACGGTTTGGAATGCCACCGCGGTTTGGTTCGGGGCAACGGTCGAGCCCCTCCTCGTAATGATGCTAGCTCACCAAGCTTCCTCACACAGCCTTCCGCAAACCCATTTCTCACTCGGGGTTCAATGGGTTACCAAGCCCCCATCCCGGTTTCATCGAATCACCAGACCACAAGTATCCTCTCTGCTATGCATCCTCGCCACAACCAGCCATACAATTCAACAACCAGGACAAAGAGCCCGCACTTAAGCCTACTTATGGGCCTCACTCCGGAAATCCAAGCCATCCGGCTACCTCAGATCCGCCTCCATCTTCTCTGCCGATTAGAAGCCAACAAAGAAGTCGCCGGGTTCTATCCCTTTGCCCAAGCTCCTACCTACACTCCCAGTAATTTGGGCCAAGGACAGTTTTCACCTATGCTCCGGATATGGTATTCCTTCCACCAATGCACCACCAACAGCTAGTCCTCTTCCCGGCTCAAATATCGGCTCGGGCATTCCCGCTCCACCTTTGGATCCCCAATTGGCTTGGTTTATGGAGCAACACAAGGAAATGAAAGCGCAGATCGCCGAATTGACCGTCAAAAAGAACACCGCTCTTCGGCCTACGTATCCCGACTCGATTGTACCGCCTCACAAGTTTGTAATGCCCAATCTCGAACCGTTTGATGGAAGTGCGTGCCCTAAAACTCACTTGGACACCTACACTTTGGCAATGAAAGCTAAGGGATGCACAAACCAAATGGGCCGACTACTTCGCCTCTTTGAAGTCGTGGGATTTGAAATGGTTTTTCCGATCACACAAGCTAAGGCTACTTGGGAACAGACACGCACTTTCACGAATAAGTATAAAGCCAACTTGGAATGGGAAACAAACATAGTTGACTGCGCAGACAACGGTGCAAATACTGATGAGAATATTGGGGATTTCTATAGAAGGTGGAACCCGAAGCTTAGTGAAATGGCCATTCCTCCTCCGACGAGGAGCGATTAGACATCTTTCGCCATGCTTGAAGCCGCATTTGAGGGCTTCCCTCGGGCCACTTCCCCTACAGCCCGACTTACGTGCAATGGTTAATTCCGGCTAAGTTCGAAAAGGCTTACAATCGCCAGCTCGACTACCGCACCTCCGCTACGAGATATCGGGTTTCTTCCACCTCCAACACGCCTCCCGCCCAACCAAAAGGTAAAGAAGTGATTAGCTATGCGGGACAGATCAGAATAATGCCACTTCCTTTGCTCCCAAGAAACCTGATGCATCCAGATCCCGGCACCAAGACTTGAGAAACTTTGGGATGCCTTTGAGTGATATCTTCAGAGGTTTGGTGAGAGAAGGTTTGCTCCGGCCTTTGGAAAATTATCAGCCTAGAAACCCCAATGCTCCTTTGGATACCTCCAAGCATTGTGCCTTTCATCAGTATCATGGGCACCTGACAGATGATTGCGTCCCCCTGAAAAAGGCAATCCAAAGTTTGATTAAACAAGGTAGGTTAGAGGTGCCTGAAGGGACCAATACTATCAGTAACCCATTCCCTAGAAACAACAACCTGAATGTCAACATGGTCGAGTTTGGTGATTCAAGACTTGTGGGCATAATGAAATTTGACTCACCCCTTTGTAAGGTCGGTGGACCGACCATCGCAGATGATGAAAATGGTTGGGTTAAGCAAGAGATTGCCAAAGAAATCCTGATGGAAAGATCTGCAATAGCCCCCATCTCCAGCGTCGAAGAGTAGATGCATGATCCAACAGCAAAGAGCGGCTAGACTAGGGGCTACCTGAAATTACCCGGATCCGAGAGGCAGCGCGATCGCGCCCCGACATCTGGCATTTCCCCGCTTTGCAGCGGGTTTTTTCCGAGTTGGAGGTGTCTCGCCGTTTGTTTTCGCATTTGTAGAGTCGCCACGCCGTTTTTATTAAGCCCAAAACATTGAAAAAGGGCATCAGTTTAAAGATAATTTTAAACTGTTTTTGTGTGATGAGATTTTGAGTTCGAAGGTCAGATGACTCCTCGGGAAGAGAATATTAGAATATTAGAGCTCACCCGAGTTGCCTCGTAAAACGAGTCTTTCGGATACCCCTAATATCCTTTAAAATGTTGTGTGTGTGTGTGCTTTTAAAAATGCATTTAGTGTCGGATATCTACATTGTACACTACGTATTGAAATGTATTGAAATAGTAATGGAAGGAAGCCTTACCAATGTTGGTTCGTGTCTGTCTTCCGCTGGGGAATAGTGTTTGAGGTCGGAGTAGCGTTCCGGTACGGATCGGGATTGCTTCGGGAGGGACCGGTTGTACGCGGACGAGTTTCTGCGTGAGTTGATGTTGCGAGGCGCGTTCGGGCGAGAGGTTCGGCGTGCGTGGGGATTGCGGGATCACTCGGGCAGAGGTTCGGCGTGCGGCGGGTGGCAGAGTCACTCGGGCAGTAGTTTCGGCGTGGTTTGGGATCGCCGGTTTGACTCTGAAAGAGCCGGGACACCATGGAAAGACTGTGCAAGGCCTCTGAGTACCACGAGGGCCTCGAGTACCTCGAGAGTGCCTCGGGGCAGCGCGGGAGCGTCGCGGAGCGCTCGGGGAGGCTTCGGAGCACCACAAGGGAGCTCTAAGGCCTCGGAAGGATCCGAAAGGGGCCGGAGTGCCTCGAGAGGACTTAAAGGGGAAGCCGTAAGGCCTAGGGAGGAAGAGAGAAGTGGGAGGTGTGTGAAAATGAGGAGGGGGAGCCCTCTATTTATAGTGCCGTATTTGGTGCAAGAAGGTCCGTACGGACCTCCCCGGTAATCCAGACTTTTGGTTTTCCTCGATTTGAGGGAATCTCGTGATTATGGTGAATATTCTCGCAATTATGATGTTCCCTCGAGCAATAAGGTCCGTACGGACCAACTTGACATGCAAAGAGGTCCGTACGGACCAACTCGCAGAGGGTAATCATTTTCCCAGGATTTGAGGGAATATTGTGGACTTTAAGAGGATTCATTAATTATTAAAGCAAAGAGGTCCGTACGGACCATGTGTGCTTTTCCAATTTCTGAAAATTCCCAAAAGGTCCTTTTGTCCCTTTTTGTCCTGCAAGGCCCCTCCTGGTTTGGTCGGGGTTTTGAGAGGGTTTTGAGTGCCGAGGTCGTTGAGACTAACGTTGATGAGTCCGCGGTATTTCCCGTGTGCTTGAAAGGAGGGTGATCCAGATTGGGGTACTTACAGAAGCCCTCGACGACGTCACTTATGAAAGAAGTGGGGTCGCCGATAAGATAAGGGTCCTAACTGGATCGCGTGCTTTGGGAGATAAAGTGACCGGGAGGTCGGTGTGAGGACGTGGTAGTGTCCTATTGTGTGACCGTTTAGGCCGCAGGGCCGGACCCCGCGATAGGATTCCTACGTATCCCTCGGCGGGAATCAAGCGGCCGTAGTTCGGGTGTGGGGTGAGTGTTTTGTGAATGCGGGCGTGGTGGTGCCCTGAAGTGTCGTGTGACCGCCGAGGTCATTGGTAAGGATGTGGTGGTGTCCTGGGTGACCGCATAGATCGATGGCTGGACACTGTGATAGGATTCCTACGTATCACGACCCGGGAATCAAGCCCGGCCCGTAGTTCGAGGTCATGAACCCGCGAGTGCAGCGTGGTGGTGCCCTCGAAGTGTTGTGTGTGACCGCCGAGGTCGGTGGTAGGACGTGGTGGTGTCCTAAGACGTGGTGACCGCCGAGGTCAAATTGTGAGGACGTGGTGGTGTCCTGGGATGGAAATTTTACGATTTTCCTAATTGGGTGGTTTAAGGCCTTCCGGGCTGGAGATAGTGATTTGGGAGGTTTATACGCTCTTCCGGACCGAGTGGTTTAAAGCCTTCCGGGCTGGAGGTAATGATGGTGGAGGTTTATACGGTCTTTCGGACCGAGTGGTTTAAAGCCTTCCGGGCTGGAGATAGTATGAGGACTTGAATAGTCTTCTGATTGCGGTTGCGCCATGCATGAGGACTTTGAATCGTCTTCTGGCTGCGGTTTGCCATGTGTGAGGACTTTGAATCGTCTTCGCTCGCGGCTTTGCCATGCGTGAGGACTTTGAATCGTCTTCGGGTGTGGTTTGCCATGCGTGAGGACTTTGAATCGTCTTAAGTCGGTTGGTGCCATGCGCGAGGACTTTGAATCGTCTTCTGGCTGAGGTTGGTGCCATGCGTGAGGACTTTGAATCGTCTTCTGGCTGCGGTTTGCCATGCGTGAGGACTTTGAATCGTCTTCTGTCTGCGGTTGGTGCCATGCGTGAGGACTTTGAATCGTCTTCTGGCTGAGGTTGGTGCCATGCGTGAGGAATTTGAATCGTCTTCTAGCTGAGGTTGGTGCCATGTATGAAAACTTGAGTCGTCTTCTGACTGCAGTTGTGGAGGCATGGCTGCCTTGAGCTTTGATTGCGAGAGGTTTAGATGCCTCGTGCTTTGTCCGCTGGGGAGAGGGTTGGACTTACGATGGCTGCCGGTGTTCATCCGTTGGGGATTATCGTGGCCTTGTAGGGGCTTTTCCTGCTGAGAGGGTGACATCGGGCTTACTTTGATGGCCAGTGCTGGTGTTGTCGATGTGTGGGCAAGGAGGATGGCCGGTGATTGCTTCACCATTTGGCGTTTTGGAGGCTGCGTTTTACCTTGGAATTTGTACTCGGAGGTGTCGCTTCTTGCGCTTGAATTGCCATTGAGCTGGCGAGGTCCGGCTTATGCCGACGGGGCCTTGGGGATATGTAGTCTTGTACGACTTCCCTTTGACTTGTTAGGGGAGGAGCTCGGGCTTGCCACTTCTGATGGCCGGTGTTTGAATTGTTTGGGGATGCGTGACCTCAAGGTAGGGCCTTTTCTCACAGGGAAAGTGCCTTCGGACTGTTTTGAGGGCCGGTGCTTGAGTTGCCGCTGGCTAGCGTTTTGGAGGCGTCTCGTGCCTTGATATTCGTCTTGGGAGGTGTTGGCTCCTTCTTGGAATTGCCATTGAGTGGGCGAGGACCGGTCTTTACACTCGGCTCGGTGGTTGAATTGTCGTTGAGAGTGGCGAGTTCGGGCTTACACCGACCGGTGCTTGCGTTTGCCGGCTGAGAGTGGGCGAGGTTCGGCCACACCGACCGCCGTGGTGTTGAATTGCCGTTGGAGTGGGTGAAGTTCGGAGCTTACACCATCTGCCGTCTTGCGTTGCCGTTGAAGTGGGCGAGTAGGTCCCGGCTTACGCCGACCGCGCCGTGCTTGCCGTTGCTTGCGTTGAGAGTGGGCGAAGTTCGGGCTTACAACCGGACCGCCGGTGGTTGCGTTGCCGTTGAAGTGGCGAGAGTCCGGCTTACGCCGATCGCCGTGCTTGCGTTGCCGTTGGAGTGGGCGAGATTCGGGCTTACGCGACCGCCGTGCTTGCGTTGCCGTTGGAGTGGGCGAAGTTCGGGCTTACGACCGGCCTAGGTGCTTGCGTTGCCGTTGGAGTGGGCGAGGTCCGGAGCTTACGGCGGCTAGCAGGTGCTTGCGTTGCCGTTGGAGTGGGCGAGGTCCGGTCTTACACCGATCGCCGGTGCTTGAATTGAAGGGTTAGGGACCATTCTCGCACTGGATTTTGAAAAGGCCTTAGGACGGCGAGGGGCAAAGATTATAAGGGCGGTGAAAGTAATTTGGCCCTCCCTTGCAAGAAGGTCCGTACGGACCAACTCGGGATGCAAAGAGGTCCGTACGGACCACTTTGATTTTTTACAGCTTCCCAGTTTTGGCCGGGTTAAAAGCCGAGGCATCCCCTTCATTTCCCATTCCCGCTTTCACGAACCAGTAGAGAGAGAGAGGAAGAAACCTCCATTGTTAACCAAAATTTTCCATTTTTCGCTTGAATCGCTTGCAATGGCGGAAGGATCTCGAAGGAATCGTCGACAACGCAGTCAAGAAGTGGTCGAGCAACGGATGGAGCTCCAAAGAAATTGGATCTCGTTTGTTCCATCTTCAAAGAATCTGGATGTCTTGTATCCAAATTCGGAGGTGCACAATCGTCGTTCTAGGAACGTCGGGGAGGTAAGAAATCTCGCTCCGCTTTTGATTCCCTCGTCGAGGAATTTTTGAATGCTAGAACTAGGTTTTAGTTTTTCGCATTTTTGAATTTTTGTTATTTTTTATGCCTTTTGTGAAATTCTTGATGAATTGTTAAAAATGGACATGTAAAAATTGTGGGTATGTGTATTTTGTGCAGAAATGTGTAGATTAGCTTTTATTTGTGAAAATAAAGTGCCTTTCTAATGAAATGCATGCTTTGGTGTTTTGTACCTAATGCTATTTATGTATGTACATTATTGTGAATGTGTGCCCAAAATTTTTGTTTATTGGAATTCACGCGAGTTTGAAGACATCCGAGTTATTTGAAAAACGGAGTCGCCACGCCATTTTGATTACCTCAAAACTTTGAAAAAAAGGTTTTATGGGTTCGGAGGTTAAGTTACCCCTTGGGAAGAACGTTTGGCGTTCACCCAAAGTGCCTTGCCGGAGCAAGTCTCCCTAGATTTCATTAATCGTGTTTGCTTGCGTGCTTTCTTTGTGTGCATGTGTTTGAAAATAAGGAGGGAATGTCCCAAGTCGTCTTCCGGACGTACAAACCATTTGTTGGTTGTCGCTCGGGATTCCTTGGAATTTATGTATTTGGGATTATGATCCCGTCCTCATCTTATGACTTATGATCATCGCATTTTAAACCTCGGGACCCTCGGGACTTGCGTGATCGAGAGAATGACTCTCTTTTTGGGTCAAAGATGAGGTTCTTTAGGAAGGAATGTCCTTAGCCCATCAATCCTACGCTTTAAGACGGTCGAGCTCGTATAGAGGCTTCATACTCATTCTTAAGCGATAATCGGAGATATAGGGTTCAAGGTTATCCTTTTCCTAAAGAAATCATGAACCTTTAATGGAAGGAACGATGCAAAGATGAGAACTTTTACACCGGTCCGTTCCAAGGTTGGGGAAAGGGGAAATGCATGATGAAAAATGAATCTTTAATGAAAAGATGACATTTTTAGGTTGCAAATGATGCTTTTTGATTGAAAGAAATGATCTTTATGCAAATGATGCATAAAGATTTGATTTTTATGCAAATGATGCATTGAAAAAGGGGGTTTTGATGCAAAGGATGCATTTTTATTGAAAAAGATTTGATCTTTATATGCAAATGATGCATAAAGATAACATTTTTATTGGAAAATAGGGATTTTAGGTGCAAAGGATGCACCTTTATGAAAAAAGACTACATTTTTATGATAAATGAGGTCTTAATGCATGCAAAGGGGGAAGGGGATGATAAAGATGTGATCTTTAAGCTACCAAGTCCCAAGCAATATAAAGACAATGCAATGAGCAATTTATAAAGCAATTAGGATGCAAGGATAGGGTGTGCGAGGTTACCAATGACTTCCTTTGCTTCTCGGGACGGAGCTAGGAGGAGAGGTCGATCTTTGGTCTTCAAGGAGGAGTGGATGAAGCTTCTTGGCCTTCCTTCTTCTTCTTCTTGAATTCCCAGCGCTTTCTTCACGTCTTTCGTAGTGGATTGAGTATTTTTCTCATATCTTGTGTGTTTTGAAATGGGTAGAGGAGGGCTCTATTTATAGGCTGAGATGCAGATAAGGCTAATGAAGCCGTGCGGCTGCAGCTCTTTGCAAATGAGGCCGTGCGGCATTATCCACAATGACTCAAAGCATTCTAGAACCATGCAAGGTGGCATCATTCTAGAAGCCTCTCCCTAATTAAGAAAACGTGTTTTCTTAATTAGGAAGGCTCCTTACAGACCATAATTTTAAATTTGGACTGTTCCAGACATTTCCTAACACTAGGAAGGTCCGGGAATTACCGGGAAATTTACCGAAATGTCGGGAAAATTAACCGAAGGCATGAGCCAGATTTGGGTACTTACAAGCCCTCGGCAACGTCACTTGCAAGGCGAGTGGGGTTGTCGATAGAAAAGGATCCGATCTCGGCGAATGCCGAGACGGATTGGGTGACCAAGGTGGTCGAATGGCTGAACCTTTCGGAAGGCTACCTACGTATCCCGGAGGAATCAAGCCGTGCCGTAGTTCGGAATTAGGATCCTCTCGGGGAAGGAAGAAGAGAAAATGACCTAGGAGGTCAAGCAATTGATCCTACCGGGGATATGCTAGGAGTGACCCAGTGGTCGAATATTTGAACTTCTACGAGGGCGCTTTGTCACCGAGGAGTGACAAAGGAACAGGTGACCAAAGTGGTCGAATGGCTGGACCTTTTATAAAAGGCTACCTACGTATCCCGGAGGAATCAAGCCTTGATCGTAGTTCAAGCCTCACTAGATAGTTAGGAAAGATGTATAGGATCCTTGAGATTTTGACAATTCGGAGGGCCGTCACCGAAGAAGCTAGAGCTTATGGCGCTATCTCTTTATGACGGAGATAGAGGTAACTTAAGTTGGGAAACCTTGAGCGTACGTCACTATTCGCGGATAGAGGTAGCACAAGTTGGAATGACTTGGGCATACGTCACTATTCGCGGATAGAGGTAGCACAAGTTGGAATGACTTGGGCATACTTCACTATTCGCGGATAGAGGTAGCACAGTTTGGAATGACTTGGGCATACTTCACTATTCGCGGATAGAGGTAGCACAAGTTGGAATGACTTTGGGCATACTTCACTATTCGCGGATAGAGGTAGCACAAGTTGGAATGACTTGGGCATACTTCACTATTCGCGGATAGAGGTAAAGCACAAGTTGGAATGACTTGGGCATACTTCACTATTCGCGGATAGAGGTAGCACAAGTTGGAATGACTTGGGCATACTTCACTATTCGCGGATAGAGGTAGCACAAGTTGGAATGACTTGGGCATACTTCACTATTCGCGGATAGAGGTAGCACAAGTTGGAATGACTTGGGCATACTTCACTATTCGCGGATAGAGGTAGCACAAGTTGGAATGACTTGGGCATACTTCACTATCTCGCTGATAGAGGTAGCACAAGTTGGAATGACTTGGGCATACGTCACTATTCGCGGATAGAGGTAGCACAAGTTTAGAGTTCGACAATTCGGAGGTTGTCACCTAGTGTTATCCCGTTATAACGGAATTAACGGAGGCGATCGGGAATAAAGCTTGATTGCTAAAGAGATAAGGGATATTTTCTCAAAAGATGTTATCTTGGTTAAAAGATAACGGAAATTGCACGCCCAAGTGGAAGTTCCAAAGCGCAATTGTAATTTATGCTCGGAGCGAATGAAGCCGCCCTAAGATGAGATGGAGAAAAGAAGCCGTACGGCTAGAAACCCGTTTTTCCAGTTATTTAAAATCGTTTTGAACGGGCATTGGGCATTTGTTGCCGCCCCACTTCAAGAGAGAGAGAAGAGAGAGAGAATTTCGAAATTCTTCAATCCTTTTGCTTCCACTTTGATTTTGAAATGGATCCGGAGGGCAATCCCATACCAAGGCAAGCGAGGAGAAACATCTCGGCGGCCGCGAGAAGGAGGAGGAAGGAGCTCGTGGAGGACGGAGAGGAAGTATGACTTCCTTACACCTCCCATCGGAGCTTTACCCGGGAGAAGGGAGCACAAATCAACGAACCCGCGATCGGTTAGTGGGTAAGCATTCTCATTTTGCTCAAGTCCGATGATTTTGCTTGAATTTTGAATGATTTAGGCTTGACCCGAATTTTAGGATTTTTGAATGATTTTTTGAATGATTTTGAGATGCATGAACAACCTATGAGGCTAAGAATATGCAATGTGCAATTTGTTTGGTGAAAAATATGAGAATGACTCACTTTTTTCTCGCAAAATGAAGTAAGAATTTTTTTTTTTAAAATATGAGACGGAGTTCTTGCCTTGTGCTGGAACTAGGTCAAAATTCTGATTTTCAATGAGAAAACATGATTTTGGAAGATGAAAATGATTCATGCATGCCATTTTTTTTTTTTTTTGAAAAATAATGCTTATGTGCAAAGAATTGTGATTTTGTGCTTTAGGAAAGCAATGACGCGTTTCAAGTGATGAAAGACACGTTTTTGATGCAAAAATTATGCTAGAAAAACTTTTATGAATGCTTTTCTTTTGAAAATATGTGCACTTTTGAATATATGCATGCTTTTGAAATGATATGAAGGACTGACGCTTCTTTTGATGTGCTTGTCTACAGGAGAACAAGTCTAGAGGACCGTCGGAAATAGCGGTCAAGCTTTGCAGAGGATGCCGACTTTGAGAAGGATGTGGATGAATCCTGCCACCGGTAGTGAGGGCTACCGGCTTGGATGCATTTGTAGAGGCTATCGGTAGGGGTGTCCACATCACCTCTAAGAGCAAGGAGCTTGGTCCAGGCCCTATCTCGAGTTTTCGTGGGACAAGACACATAGCTTTCACTGGAGCCGGGAGAGCCGACTGACTCCCGCCGATTTCACCGCTATTACGGGCTTACGGTTCACGGAGGCCCGTGACTTGGAGGGATCACATCACAATGGAGGAGTTCCAAGCTTTGGTCGGGTTTGAGCCGATTCCCAAGGGGCCGGGGATGGAGACACGGAATGTCGAGGTGGCGATCCGTACTTGCATGCGTAATTTTGTCGCTAATGATGTGACCGCCCACCAGCTCGGCTAGAGCATTCATATGGTTGATGCTATCGGTCACCATTTTTGCTAATTCGGGACGATAGCTATGACTTGCCTCCTCGACTCTACGGAGGATGTTGATGGGATAGGGACGGTCTCTGGGGAGAGGCCGGATTGGCGGAGCTCTACTTCGTGTTGGACATGCACGGAACAAAGCCGCTTCCGTGGATTGCTTCTCATTTGCCCTCGAGGTAGTCTCCTTTCTTTTCTCCTTTTCTCTTTTCTGTCTTGAGACTTTTATAAGAGAGAGAATGACCTTTTGATGTTTTGAACATGCGGAGCTGGTTTTGCGAGGTGATCGGGTTCTTCCCTTGGAACCAGAGAGTGATGTCACCATCTTCCCCGCTATGGTTATTTGGAGAGACGCGAGAGATAAATTCACTGGGAAGACCCGGATTACCTTCGACTACAAAATGGTGAGGCCGGTCATCAACATGTGGATGGGCACGATGGAGTGGACTTCTACCCCCAGGGCGGTATCCAGAGATCTTGGCCGGGAGATGCTATAGAGGTGACGAGGCAGAGGAGGTGGCTCACAGGGCGACATGTGATGTCATCTACTGGGGGACCGCTTCTCGAGGCAAAGATGGCCATGTCCCTCCATTGGACGCCATTACTCCTTCCGACCCTCCAAAGACCGGGATGCCGCAGCCCCGTGGACCGGCCGAGGATGAGATTGCTAGGTACTGTGTGCGTGCGTGGTCGCGTTTGAGGAGTACTTCGACATGGACACCCCTACGCCGTGTTTGTGGAGCAACGCCCGAGGACGCCACGTGAAGCTAGTTAAGCCGGCGGTCACTCGTGGATATGGGGAGGATGAGCCTGCGACCCGCCGATCCCTCCCGCGCATCTGTCCTACGTGGTCCATGGAGTGCCGAGGAGGATGAGGATACTGTCCCCGATGCTAGGGAGCCCCAAGACACCTTGCCGCCTGACAAAGATCGTAAGTGTACTCTTAGGGTCTTATTCCCTTTTAGCTTTCATATTTCTCGCTTTTGCAATTTTCTCGAGATTTTCGAGATTTTTCTCTTCTTTTCTCGGGTTCCACTCGCACTTATGATAGGGCCGGTCGTGCAATAGGGGCCGGAAGGACATGTGCCTGCCTCTTCTTCGAGGAAGCCGGCCCTGCGCTTCGAAGGCGGCAGCTGATGCACAGGAGCCTGGGGCGCAAGAGACGGCACGTCTGGGGCACGCGTCTACCTCATCGGCCTCGGAGTACTCTTCCGCTGCCATGCCTCGGGCGGGACCCAGACGCCGACATTCTCGGGAGCACTGGCCGAGTACGGGCACGATAATGTCCATTTGTCCGACTTGAGCGACTGTGAGGACCTGATGAGGGAGGCTAGCATCTATGAGCTGAGTAGCGATGAGGAGGAAGAGGAATCGGAGGCCTAGGAGGTCTCTAGAATAGATTTGGAACGAAAACAAACAATGAACACATTTGATGCACAACTTGTTTATTTTTTGCTTTATTTGGGCGCCGATGGGGCGAAAACATTGTATTTATATTTTAATTGCTTTTCCAATTCATGCTTTTTCAATTTGCATATTATCTGAGCCTTGGGGCGACTTTTTGCTTGGAATTGGGGGAAAAATGGGCCAAAATGATTTATAATGGTGTATAAATGCTTGAATGGCTTACGGACATGTTTTGTACAGTTTTGGTTGAAAAAGTGGGGTGAAAACTCCCTTGGGCAGCAACTTTGGTTGCCGCAGAATTTTTCGCAGAGGGCTAATGTAGCCGTGCGGCATGGCCTTGAGGGCAAAATGAAGCCGTGCGGCTTACGCCTGTCTCGAGCCGGTTATTTTCTCGAATAAAAGCAAGGCTTGGCCATTTCATTTCATTTTCACTCTAGACTTGTCCCGATTGTTCCTGAGCATATTTTGGACCTAAAAGCACCATCTTTGATCATTTTGCGATGGAGAATCCCGTTAGATTGCAAAGGGGGAAACTTGAGACCATTTTCTATCCGGTCTTCAATCTTGGGCGAGATATAACTTTCAAAATCACAAAGGGGCTGCTTGATTCTTCCTTCAAGATCAAGTCTTTATGGCATTTGAGGGATCTCCCGCCCGATTGGGATCTGTTGAGAGCCGCAGCAAAGTTACAGGATGTCCAGGAGACATGTTTATCGTTTCTCTTACAACGAAATTGTCCCAACGCACAAAGACTTTAGAGCCTTGATTGGGGGTCCCGAGATTGAGGCTATATCTATTCCGCCGATCGGAGAGCGTGCCGGTGGCGGTAAAGCTTGCATCTTTTCTGCAGATTCCTTTGGGAGAGGCCGAGAGGATGATGGTAGCCCCGGATAGGATTGACCTTTACGATATCCCGGGCGTGTTTGGAGTCTCCAGATATAGGCCGCGACCACGGTGGCTATGGATGCTTTCATTCTCTCGCGTATTCTCTATTTTGTTCACCGCCGAGTCCGCTGGGATCATCATAGTGGTCTCTTGGACATGGTCGAGACTGCAGTGGCTGGGAAGGATATTGTCCCGCCGGTTTTGGGAGAGACATTTCATGGGATTGATAGGATGGCTCGGGAGACCGTTTCATGAGGTCCGGAGTCCGGCTATGTTGACTTTGTGGCTGCGGGGAGAGGCTCGGGGCTTTGCACAGGGCTTTGCCGACTCGGTGCCCTTGGGTGATTTCTCGGAGAGGTGCACCGAGGCAACGAGCGAACGGGGTAGGCGGGAGGCGATGATGGCTAGGCTATCCACTTCGGACATCCGTTGGTGGATACCACATTGGAGGTTGCGAACCCGGAGGATATTTCGGGAGTCTTATCTTTGTGAGGGTTCCGAGGATTCTGCTTTGGTCGTCCTTCTACATACACTACTGCTTGGTATCCCGGGCAATTTGGGGCTTTACAGAGCCATTGAGTGATTGGGAGGACATCCGGACCATGGAGGTGGTGTCGTTGGACATGAGAGATCCGGCCCGGCTTCTCTTTCTTCTCGAGGGCTTGGACACATCACTTGCTTTCCCGCGGGGCTATCTTCGGGGAGCGGGAAAGAGTACCATCTTGACCACTTTGTCTACTTGGGTGAGTACGAGAGGAGATAGGAGCGACTCGGGTTATCTTGGAGGATAGACGTCGAGCTTTATTGGGAGCCGGCTGCGACTCGAGTAGGACTACGAGGAGGCGAGGCTAAGGCGAGTTGCCGTAACCAATCGGGTGACTTGGTCGGGGATATGGAGGCTCGGTACAAGAGATTGTCCGAGGTCGCTCCTTTGGCGAGGCTCGAGAGGGAGGAGGTGCGGACTCGTGCTCGTATAGAGAGAGCGCTCATTGACACGGGGCTGGTAGAGGCTCCGGTGAGGATACCGAGAGAGGTCGGGATGAGGGATACAGAGCATTATTGAGAAGAAAAGGAAGAAGACTCGACGAGGCCGAGGAAAAGGGAAGAAGACGAAGAAGACTCGGCGAATGACGATTGACAAGTCTTTTCTCAAGATCCTCTTATTGCCATTTTGCAAACACATTAGTTTATTTAGGCATTTTATTGTATTTTAGATCTTTTTAGCGGGTTAGCGAGTTAAGAGGTAGACCGTGCTTGAACTGCATCAAGAAGCTTTTAACTTGTAATGAACAAGAGATATTATCTTTAAAAATTAATCAAGACACATTTCATGGAAACTCAAATGTCGATTTATTTGGGACCCGTTTTATGAAAAGCGAAATGCCCTTTATTTTTATTTATTGTTTAGGACGCACTTCATGGAAGCTTGATTGCCCTTTTTTATTGTTTAGACCGAACCATATATGGGCGCCTACGTTCCCCTTTTACAAGAAAGGCTAAGGGGCTCGGGTCTCGTAGTTCATTACGGTGAGCTAATTTTTTTTATGTGCGGCCATTTGTCTTTTGCCTAGAAGCCGCCCTTTTGGGGTTTTCGGCCCTAGTTGGGCATTACTCTTTTTTGCACTAGGATTTTTTTTTTTTTTTTTTTTATATTTTTTTTTTTCATGTGCGGCCTGTCTTTTGCCTAGACCGCCCTTTTTGGGGTTTCGGCCTAGGCGGGCATTACTCTTTTTGCACTTTTTCTTTTTTTTTTTATTTTTTTTTATTTTATTTTTTATCGAGACATAGTATCTTCGGAGTTTATCACCGTTATTTGGGTGGACAAAAGGGTTGCCATCCAAGTCTGCAAGCTTCATTGCTCCTCACGACGGTATTTTACGCACCACATAAGGGCCGATCCAGACGGGTTCCCATTTTCCCGGGGTTGTCTACGGTAGGGGCTTCACTTTCACTAAGTCACCCTCTTTGATGTCTCGGCCTTGACCTTTTTATCAAACGCTCGCCATTCGCCTACAGTAGGCTCGGGTGTGTTCCATGGCTTTTAGCCTTCTCTCGTCAAGCGGGGCTAATTCGTAAATGCCAGGCTGCGCAACCATTCCACTTCATTGACAGCTGTTTTCCGGGAGGACCCTTAATGACGGGATTTCAAACTCCAGTTTGTAACCTTTGCTTCCATCCCGTAAGTTAGGGCAAAAGGAGTTTCTCTGGCCAGTGCATTCGACGGACGTTACGCCCCCGGAGTGCTAGGTGCGGCTTTTCGGGCCAATCACGACCACGGGTGGCCATCTTCCGGATGATCGCTCGAGTGTCTTATTAGCGGCTTCCACGGCTCCATTGGTGCGAGAGTGCATGCAGGGGACGACTTGTGGCGAGTAACTACTGAAAGATTACGAGCGGCCAGTCTATCGCAGTCTCCTTCGAAGTGTGACCCATTATCGAAATGATCTCGTTGGGCACCCCATATCTGCACATTATGTTTTCTTTTGATGAAGCTGGGCCACTTTTACGGAAGTGAGGACCTTGTAGGACTTGGCCTCTACCCACTTGGTGAAGTAGTCGATGGCTACCAACACGAACTCGTGCCCATTGCTTCTACTTGGGGATATTTTCCCTATCACGTCAATGCCCCAAGTTGCAAACGGCGAGTAGTCATGCGTGCGAATTCATGAGGTGGGAGATGATTGAGGTTAGCAAACGGCATTTGTCGCGAGGTTCGGACGTCTTCGAATGCGATTACTGTTTCCATGGAAGATCCAGTAGTAACCCATTCGAGGATCACTTGCATCGGGGCTCACGGCATTCATGTGAGGACCGCGGGGACCATTGTGGACTTCGGTCATCAACTCTTTGGCTCTTTCTTGAGTGACACATAAGAGGAGTGGTCCTTGATACCGCTTCTTGTATAGGTTGCCTCCTAGAATGACGTGCGAGAAGCCAACCTTTTCGGGGCTCGCAAGCTTTTAGCTCGACTCCTTCTTTTGGTCTACCTTCTTCGTCTCACGAAAGGCGATTCTCCGTCTTTGAGGAATTGGTAAATACGATAGTACCAAGGTTCCTTTATAGGCTCGAGTCCCGAGGTCCACTTCACCAACGCAAAGTTTGGGGCTTCTCTTCTACTACGAAGGGCTTTATGGCTTTTCCCTCGGGGATCTCTACCAATGAGGCTAGAGTAGCTAGGGCATCTGCGAATCTGTTCTTTTCCCTCGGCAAGTAGTGGAAAGTCACTTCTCTGACTGTCCCGATCCAACTCCTCCATATAGGCATGATATCGTTGCGAGATTAGGGTCTACGAGTCTTCCACTTGTTGGAAACCTGGTTGATGATCGAGTGAGTCTCAGGCGTAAACTTCGAGCTCACTTGACATTTCTTTCTAAGGCGGCCTCAGGCCCGGCAATACGAGGCTTCATACTCGGCGGCATTGTTCGTGGCGGGAAAGTTCAACTTGAGGGCTATGGGGGTATGCTCATCTTTTGGATCGACCAATAGCATTCCCACACCATTTCCTCTTTTGTTAGCGGCTCCAGTCAAAGAATAAGCGCCATCTATTTTCGGGCTCATTCTGTAGATCCCTTCAATGGAAATTGGGGTTCGGGCCCTCTGTCTTCATTGCGGGAAATTTGCTAGGTGATCGACAATGCTTGACCCCTTGATGGCCTTTACGGTCACATAGTTGATGTCGTATACGCCAGAAGAAGGACCACTTCGCTAGGCGCATCGATAGGAAGGCTTGTCAAAGATGTACTTGATGGGGTCCATTTTCGAGACCAAGTTCACGGGGGTGGGCTTGCATATAATCTTCAACTTGCCGACTACCCCAGGACTAGTCCACACTGCACGGGTCTTTTCACATCGAATAATTGAGCTCACTCCACAGCTTCCGGCGACAAAGTAAATGGCACTTTCTACAGAGAATCTTTCTTCTGCTTGAGCAGCATAGCCCCGGGCTGCCGTGTACTGTGGCGAGTTAGATAGAAGCAGAAGAGGCTTATTTGTCATGTGGGGGGGCATAGTACCGGGGATGCACTAAGTATGCCTTGATGTGGTCAAAGGCGTCTTGGCATTCTTCGGTCCATTACTGTGTCCACATTCTTCTTCATGAGCTTGAAGATGGGCTCGCACATAGTGGTGTTGATTGTGAAAACTTGGTGATGTCTTGCAATTTTCCCATGAAACTCTTGACTTACATGCGGGTTTGAGGTGGCCTCATATCCATGATGGCTTTGATCTTTCGGGGTCAACTTCTATACCTCGCTCCGTGACCATATACCCGAGCACCTTTCCCACTTGTCACTCCGAAGGTGCATTTGGCGGGGTTTAGTCTCATGGAATGTTGTCTCGGCCTTTAAAGAATTTTCGTAGGTCGACAAAGTGCTGCCCACCTTCTCCTTCGGAGTGGATTATCATGTCGTCTACGTAGACCTCAATCTCCTTGTGGATCATGTCATGAAAAAGTGCGGTCGGCTGCCCTTTGGTAAGTAGCCCAGGCATTCTTGAGCCCGAATGGCATTGCGCTATAACAGTAGGTTCCCAGCGGTGTGGTAAAGGCATCTTTTCTTGGTCTTCCTCGGCCATCTTGATGCAGTTTGTAGCACATAAAACCATCAACGAAGGATTTGACTTCGTAGTTGGCGGTGGAGTCCACCGGGATGTCTATGTTTGGCGAGAGGGTAGTCGTCTTTGGGGCGGCCTTGTTCGGATCTCGGAAATCCACACGGCGGCGCACCTTCCCATTGGCCTTGGTTACGGTCACGATGTTGGACAACCATGTCGGGTATTCAATGACTACGATGAATCCTACCCGCAGTAGCTTCTCAATTTCTTCTTTGACTGTAGAGACCATTCGGCTTGATTTTCTCGGTTTACGCTGCTTGGCTTAGCATCAATGCTAAAGGGATTACGTAACTCTCCTATCGAGGCTGTCTAGCCCCGGCATATCTTTGTATGACCATGCAAACACGTCGACGTATTCTACGAGCGGCTCAATCAATCTTGTCCCTTTCAACCCCTGGAAGAAGCTTCCAATCTGTGTCTCTTTAGGTTCCTCAATAGTACCCAAGTTCACACTTATCAAAACCTCCTCGGCGGCTTGGGCCCGGTTTTCCTCTTTTGAAACACTGCTTAAAGATTTCTTTAATGTATTGTTCGTTTAGTGTGTTTGCATCTTGTTCAAATGATTCATTATTAACTGTTGTTAAGTTTTGAGTTACTTTATCATTTGTTAAGTTGGCAATAAGAGGATAATCAGAAAGATCTGTCATTTCATTCAAGATAAGGGGAAAGATGACATCGATTACATTTTCATAATCCTCGGGCGTAGAGGCCTTCGGATGACTACGAGGGCTGGAATTCGAAGATTCTGACTCAGGCGAATAGACAACAGCGACTCTGGACCTACTACACTACTTATTGACTCGAGGGGACTTGGCAAGGGGTTAGGCGGGATCTCGCTCGTTCTTCTTTGTTGCCCTGGGAGTAGCAGTCTTGTCGGCGTTGTCATTTGATTGTGCTCTGCGGATCATGATTGCCTTTGTTGACACCAATTCCCACGGGAAGTACTTGGCTGATTTGTCGAGAGTCTCCTTCTGAACTTAACTTCATCCATTTGTACCTGCGGGGCGGTAGGACCGGTTGTGCTTTCGGCATCGAGATCTGACTCTCTTCATCCCAAAAGTCTTCGGCTTGTTCACTCTTCTCTCTACCTTTTCCCAAACAGGGGGTTGGGAGTGATCCTCTGGAGTAGTAAGAGCCATTACAAACACATTATGCTCGTCATGGGTAATGAAAGGGTTACGGAGAGACTTTCATTAACATGGCTTGTTTTACTTCAAACTCATGCGAGTCTTCATAGAGTGAGCCTTTCTTACGTAATCTCTTGACCGTGGTTACCGGTTCGATGTCGTAGAAAAGAGGCCCGAGCTCGACAACATTAACAAAATCGAGTTCCGACTATGGGTCCAAGCTGTCCCTCCATGCGGCGGCATTAATCAGATCTTTCCATTTCCCTTGTAATTCGGCATAAGGAACATTGAATTTTAGGATATCTATGACATTGGATTTCAGAAACCGTTTCCATTGGTTCCTTCGAAATCGATCATGTTGACTCGGTTATTAGCGGGAAGAGGATTCTTGACCACATTGGGACCCCGAGGTGGTTCTAACTTGCACTTCTTCAACTAGGCGAGAGATCGGGAGCTTCGGGTAGGTGCAATCATTAGTGTTATGACCATGATAATTGTGAAAGCGACGGTGTTTGGTCTCGTCCATTACGTCTCTTTGGGGTTTTACGGGTTTCCGGTTTTCAGTGCGAGGAGTCCTTGGGCTACCAAACCGTCGAAGACCTTTTTCTAGTGGCATTCCGAAATCTTCGGCGGTATAGAAAGGAAGCTTTGGCTTTGTGTGCTTGCAGCACACGTGCGTCTGCTTTCTCATTACGAATGTAATTAACGGCGCCAATCACTTCTTTTCCTTTTACGGTGACAGTGGGGCATTTGACACCGGTGCTTTGTAGCGATAAGCAGACATTGTTCGTGTGGCGGGGCCGTATTGAAGGCATTCTCAAACTTGGTGCCGGCATTTACCATTGCCAGAAGGTCGGGATAGTAGTAATTGCCAATTTGGACTCTTAGTTGAGGTTTCGAGGCAAGATTGGAAGATCTCCATCTGTTCCTCTTCATTGAGTGGGGTCATCATTTCCGCTGAGCTTCAATTCCATCTCTTGTAGAATTCACTTGCTTGGCTCATCAGACGTTGTAGGGTACCACAGTAGGTCATTCAATTTGGTTTCCCAATTCAAATTAGCTTTATACTTTTCTAGGAACGCTTCTTTGATGCGGTCCCAAGTAGCTCGGGCCTCTGGTTTCACATGCGGGAACCACCTGAAGTGAACCTTTTAATGATAGCTGAAAATGGTCGGCCATTTGCTGCTTGTGTACAATCTTTGGCTCTCATGGCAAGAATGTAGCTTTCAATGTGAGTCAGGGGACAATCGGTGCCGTTGAACTTTTCAATTTCGGCATTCGGAATTTTGGAGGGAGAGGGACAACTTTGTTGGGATCGGTGATATGGTATGCTTTGTCCTCTTGGTGTCTATTTCCCCCAAACTTCTCTTGCGTGGACCTAACTTGTTCCCTTAGCCAAGCCGTATCGGAGTCGGGGGATGGTTTAGGATTGCTCGATTAGGAGAAGGCTTATCGACTTGAGTGGAAGGGCGAGTGGGTGGCACGGTGGTAGGCTGGTACCAAGGCTTGAGGATCTTTGGAGGGAAGTAAGTGTAAACTTGACCCGAGGTCCGTGTTCACGTGAGGGCCAGGCGTGGAGGCATAGGAATTAGGCTCATAATTTCCGAAGTAGGAAAAAGGATATGGAACCTCTGGGTCACTGTAGGCGGCAAGTTGGAGGCGGAAGATCTCTTTGTGCGAGGACATGAATTGAGAGAGGGTCATTGAGCTGATTTTGAGGCCTAGGAAATGCACAGGATGGCCCATGCGAGGAGAGGGAGTAAATCCCATGGGATAATACGGAGAGGCTGCGTAGGGATAGGCGAGGCGTTTGCCTTTACGTTGGTAGGGGACAAAGCTAGGTCTCGCTTGAGGAGGTGAGGGTGTTGGGATCTGATGGCTTGAGATGTTGGAAAAGGCTGAAGAGGGTAATCTGGATAAAGGATCGTATGAGGATGGAGGAGGGCATTGGTTATAGGTGGATGGAGCCGAGATGGGCTGCCACGGAGAGCTCATCTTCTATCATCACCAAGGAACCGGGTGGGCTCGACCACTATTTGAACTCCATGACGACGAAGCGCTTCGATGAGCGTGGCTTGCTTTGTTCCTCATGGGCCTTCTGGACATTTTCGGGAGCTAAGGTTAGCTCTTCTTCCCTAGTCATCACAGTTACCCAAACCAGCCTTGTTTTTCTGTCCAAATCGGTCATTCTCGACTCTACGGGCGGTGAAGCGAGGATTACGGCGAGCGTACGAGGATTACGCGCTAACAAGTCGGCGGCCGGTGTTCTCACCCACTTCTTTCTCATTGCGGGAAAGGGATAGGAAAGGTTTAGACTCGGGGTAGGTGTTTAGAGTGAAGGCTCGGGCAATATGCAAATTAGAATCTTCAAGTTTACTTAAAACAGTGTCTTTTATTAATATCTATTTGGTTGGAAAAGGGATTACGCCCTTCTTTTTCCACAACTACTCTAGATCTGGATCGGTGGGTTCCGTCACTACGTCTATAAGCCCCTCGTATTCCACTGTATTTCGACCTCCCGGGGTGGACGGCCCGGGCGAGGGTCCTATAGGGCACGCGGATCCCACCGGCCGAGAGTAAAGAACGCTCCTATCGGGTCTAGCGGGTCATAGGACCTTTCAACGCACGACGATGCGGATTATATTTAAAGGCAATACAGTGAAAGTCTCGTCTCTGCGCCTCGACGGATCTTTGACGAGTTTCGCTTGAGCGAATAGCGGTTTTGACTTTCGGTAATGTCCGAGAATATAATAGGCATGGGTCGGGCGGCAAAGCCGGATGACACGGTGTCACATTGAACTTCGTTGCATACGCGATGCGTGAGTCGAAATCGAAGTCAATGCCGGTCGAATCTTGCCCAATTTTTCCTTGTCGGAATTTTGGCGAGCTTCGCAGCGAAAGATCTTTTGATTTTGGCAAAGACTTAGTCTTGACTCTTACGCATTTCGTGCGGGTCAAGGTCAATAGTCAATGTCGGAGTCAAGATCCCACCGATTTTTCCTTGTCGGAATTTCGGCGCGAATTTCGCTTGAGCGAAAATCTTGGTTTCCGTTATGAGCTAAGGCTTGACCTTTACGTGGGTATGCAAGCTGGGCTATATGACACGGACTAGACCAAAAACCAACCAAAAGTCACGGATTTTTGAAACGTGTGACACGGGTGTGCATTGGTGCGACAGTTTGTTGCCCGTAGGGGAGGTTGGGATGATTCCGTGCGCGCCGGGAGCATCGTAAAGCTGTCCGTGGCTAGCAGTGGAACCACCCTCGGGTTTGAGGACGTGCGTGCAAAAGTGTACGGGATATATCGGAGTGCGCGTAGTGTGCGGTCTCCTAAAATTGTTCCTTTTTGAGTTAAAACGAGATTTTCATAAATGTGTTTTAAAGGAATGATTTTCGGGACGGGGAAGAATGCAACACATAAGCACGTAAATTTTACGGGAAGCCCCGATCAGTCATGGAGGTGAGTAGCCCCAGCTGCTAGGGCGCCCAGATTAACCATGATTTCTCTGGTGGAATTGCCTTGAGGTCGCACAGTCGAGAATCCTATGAGGATTAGCGCGTACGGCTGCATGGATCAATTTTCCGGGTTCCGCTCCTTTTGCTATTTTTCTCGGGTTATTTCCCGTTTCGAAATATGCACAGATTCCAAGATGCAAATGATGCAATGCATGGTAAAAGAAAGCAAGCACGATTAATGAAATCGGCGATGGGAGTCTAACCCGCTCAAAGGGAAAAGCTTTCTGCTATTTTTCAAAATTATATTTTTTTTCGAAAAGGGGATCTTTGCGGTACGTGGGATTGTTAAACCACCTTGTTATCCCAAGCCCGGGTTAGGGAGCGATACGAGGAAGGGTAAGTGGGGTCCACTACCTATACCAAGTATCGACTTTTGTTTTGAAAATAAAGCTTTTCTCCTTTGGGATGATCCCCAAGTAGTCAGCTGTGAATGTGTGCCCAAAATTTTTGTTTATTGGAATTCACGCGAGTTTGAAGACATCAAAGTTATTTGAAAAACGGAGTCGCCACGCCATTTTGATTACCTCAAAACTTTGAAAAAAAGGTTTTATGGGTTCGGAGGTTAAGTTACCCCTTGGGAAGAACGTTTGGCGTTCACCCAAAGTGCCTTGCCGGAGCAAGTCTCCCTAGATTTCATTAATCGTGTTTGCTTGCGTGCTTTCTTTGTGTGCATGTGTTTGAAAATAAGGAGGGAATGTCCCAAGTCGTCTTAGGACGTACAAACCATTTGTTGGTTGTCGCTCGGGATTCCTTGGAATTTATGTATTTGGGATTATGATCCCGTCCTCATCTTATGACTTATGATCGTCGCATTTTAAACCTCGGGACCCTCGGGACTTGCGTGATCGAGAGAATGACTCTCTTTTGGGTCAAAGATGAGGTTCTTTAGGAAGGAATGTCCTTAGCCCATCAATCCTACGCTTTAAGACGGTCGAGCTCGTATAGAGGCTTCATACTCATTCTTAAGCGATAATCGGAGATATAGGGTTCAAGGTTATCCTTTTCCTAAAGAAATCATGAACCTTTAATGGAAGGAACGATGCAAAGATGAGAACTTTTACACCGGTCCGTTCCAAGGTTGGGGGAAAGGGAAATGCATGATGAAAAATGAATCTTTAATGAAAAGATGACATTTTTAGGTTGCAAATGATGCTTTTTGATTGAAAGAAATGATCTTTATGCAAATGATGCATAAAGATTTGATTTTATGCAAATGATGCATTGAAAAAGGGGTTTTGATGCAAAGGATGCATTTTTATTGAAAAAGATTTGATCTTTATATGCAAATGATGCATAAAGATAACATTTTTATTGGAAAATAGGGATTTTAGGTGCAAAGGATGCACCTTTATGAAAAAAAGACTACATTTTTATGATAAATGAGGTCTTAATGCATGCAAAAGGGGAAGGGGATGATAAAGATGTGATCTTTAAGCTGCAAGTCCCAAGCAATATAAAGACAATGCAATGAGCAATTTATAAAGCAATTAGGATGCAAGGATAGGGTGTGCGAGGTTACCAATGACTTCCTTTGCTTCTCGGGACGGAGCTAGGAGGAGAGGTCGATCTTTGGTCTTGAGGAGGAGGGATGAAGCTTCTTGGCCTTCCTTCTTCTTCTTCTTGAATTCCAGCCGGTTTCTTCACGTCTTTCAGAGTGGATTGAGTATTTTTCTCATATCTTGTGTGTTTTGAAATGGGTAGAGGAGGGCTCTATTTATAGGCGGTGCGGATAAGGCTAATGAAGCCGTGCGAGGCTGCGGGCTCTTTGCGCAAATGAGGCCGTGCGGCATTATCCACAATGACTCAGCATTCTAGAACCATGCAAGGTGGCATCATTCTAGAAGCCTCTCCCTAATTAAGAAAAACGTGTTTTCTTAATTAGGAAGGCTCCTTACAGCCATAATTTTAAATTTGGACTGTTCCCGGGACATTCAGGAACACTAGGAAGGTCCGGGGAATTACCGGGAAATTTACCGAAATGTCGGGAAAATTAACCGGAAGGCATGAGCCAGATTTGGGTACTTACAATTATGAGAAAAGTTTGTCGTGTAGTGACAAATTTTGTGAAAAAATGTGACATGTGCCGTATTTTGTGACGGGTTTTGTCTGAAAGTGTGTGCCGTGTAGGGACGGATTTTTTTTTTGAAAATGTGTTATGCAGTGTGTGCCGTGTTCTTGGGTGACGGACTTTGTGGGGAAAATATGCGCAATATGTGCCGTGTTTTTGTGACGGGTTATATGTGCTTTTGCCGTGTTGGGACGGACTTTTTTGAAAATGTGTCGTGTAGGGCTTAATCCCTCTTTTGAGAAAATGTGTACAGTGTGTGTCGTGTTTTTGTGATGGACTGCATGGAAAAAATTATGTATAATGCATGTCATTGTTTTGAGTTGCATGTAAAAAGTATGTGCAATATGTGCAGTGTTTCGTGACGAGATATGTATGCTTTGATTTTCTTTCGCATTAAGTGCTGCGAATGACGTACCTTTCTTTGTGTTTACTGCCGGGATGAGGGGCTCATGGGGGAAGGCCAAGAGGATGAAGACTCGGGGATCGCTCGAGGAGCATTGTTGAGTTGTGGCGGCGGATGCTGATATTTACGTGGATGGTAGGCCGAGTCCCCAGGAGGTGGTCTACGCTTACGGCACAGGCGTGTTCGTAGAGAATTTGGCCGGGGTTTCTGACACGAGGAAGAACAAGAGCGTCTTCCTTGGCCTTTCTGAGTATTGGTGGGATACCACCCACACCTTCCATATGAGCTGGGGAGAGGTAACGGTGACGCCCACCGAGCTTTGCTTTGCGATTATCGGGCTTTCCTTGAAGGAGGGCCGGTGCGGTGGCGAGATATGATTGCCGATGATGTGTTGACCAGAGGCTGCTTGGGCTTTGAGCCTCGTCCTCGCAGAGTGCAGGGATATTATATAGCGATGTGGAGGCGAGGATCACGGCCAGTATCGGGGCCTATGTTCGGGGTACCGGGCCAGGTGACGGCGGAGCAGCGGGCGCGCTCCTTTTTGTGGTTTGCACTTTCCGAGACTTTGTTCTCGAACCACGCGACTGCGGCTCCTTTTGCTCTGTTGGAGAGCTTGATTGATCTGGAGCGAGTTTGTGACATTGCTTGGGGCGGCGAGGCTTGGCGAGCTCTACTTCTCCTTGGATCGGTTTAGCCGGGGTGTGGCCGGTTCTTTGGCTGTGTTTGACTTTGCTTTGGAGGTATGAGTTCATTCTTGTTTTTTTTTTTTGATTTAGCAACTTGTCGCTTTCTCCATTTTCTTTTGCCTTTGAGCCCTTACTGTTTTTGTCACGAGGTGTGGTTCTACGAGATCTTTCGGTGCTTCCCGTGGGATAGAATCCTGAGGGGCACATTGCGGCGTATCCTGCGATGTTAGGTGGGCTCGTTCGGCGAGGAAGAGGAGGAGCGACGGGGAAGCTCACCATCGCCTACGGGGATGTGCGGGAGCGTACGGAGAGGGTAGCCGGAGGGGTTTGTTTTGTTCCCGTGGGCTCGGTATGAGGTGATGAGTTTGAGGGGCTCCGGTGGTGACGGCGCGACGGAAGATCTTTGCGGGCCTGACTTGTGGCGTCATGTACACAGGGAGCGGGTCTTCTCGCAGACATGGCCGGTGTGCTTCCGTGGCTCAGGGGACCCTCCTTTTGGGATGCTTGATTCCGGGATATGGATGTGTTGGACTTTGAGAGGTACCTTGGCGGTGTGGGTGCCGAGGAGTTTATTTTGTATGGAGAGGAGTATGGGGCGCTTCGTGAGGAGGAAGTTGAGGACGCCGCAGTATTGGCGAGGAGAGAGAGGCTGTCCACGGGTTCCCGAGAGGTTCGATGCCGGGGCCGGATTTCACGTATGTCAGTGAGGGACAGATCGAGAGGAGGGTGTATGCCGTTTACGGCGACTCTGCTTGCATCTCAGTGGATCCTGACAGATCGGTGAGTGTGCTTACTCTTTTCCATCTTGGCATCTTTTTGCATTTTCTCTTTTTGTTGTTGAGTATAAGCTGTATTGCTTGAGCGTTTCTTTGGCTGCTTGCTTGTGCGGAGTCCGGGGAGAGCCTATGATATGCGGCTTCGCCGTTATGTGGCGATGAGGCCGTTCTGCGAAGAAGATGGCGTCGAAGGCTGTCTTGCCGGTCTTCCCGACGCATGCCGGCGTACGAGCCTATGCCTTCGAGGCGTGCAGCAGACGTTCCTCCACCGAGAGCCGAGCGAGCCACGGCGGGAGGGACCTTCGAGGGAGCGGCATAGCATGGATGCGGGACATCTTCGAGAGCTCCGGCGGCAACCCTTTTATCAGTTCTTCCCTCGGCGGGATGCACGGGGTGAGGGTTCGTCGAGCCTTCTTTCTTTGATCCTTTCGCCGGATTTGATCCTTCGAGTATTTTGAGTACCGGCCTCCGGAGGGCTCGGTACTACGATGATGAGGACGTGACGGGGCGAGGATTCACGGGATGCCAGACTTCTCTCTGGAGGACCTTGGCGAGATGATGATGCTTTGAGGAGTACGATTAGTATTCATTTTCTTTCCCTCTTTTCATATCTTCTCTCTTTTTTAGCAACGAGACATTTGATGTACCGTAATAAAACACTCGTATTTGCACGACAAACGGCATTTTATTTTAAGATGTAATGTCATTTTTGTGATTCCGGGATTTGTCCTAGAAATTGTTGCTATTATTATTATTTTTTGTGCATGTACCACGTGAGTGAGAGTGCGTTTGTGGGTAGTGTATGTTTACTGAAATGGCTTTGGCCGGTGTTTGGGCGGTTTGGAGTAAGGTCTGCTGAGGACGGTGGTTGTTATCTTGTTTCTTTGGGAAAATGGGTCATGGTTGCAAGGAGGTCCGTACGGACATACTTAGCATGCAAAGAGGTCGTGCGGACCAACCTTGCTTTTGGGAAGGAGATAAATGCTTTCCGATTAATGCGGTTCTTCCCATTTCCCCATTTGCAGCCATTTTCGAGCTTTCTTCCCCATTTTCTCTAGGAACCTCCATTTTGCCATGGATTCTTCGTATGTTCCTAGAATTTTGCCGAGGCTTTCGCAGGAGAGGCAAGCACACTTCCTTGAGCAGCTGAAAATGTGGATGTGGCGCCGTATGAGGCATCAGAGACGGGCTTTCGAGGTAAGGTTTCGTCTTTGCTCGATTTGGTCTTTTAAGGAGTTGGTTCCTGATTGGGATTTGTTGCGAGCTGCCGTGAAGTTACAGGATGTTAGGAGGCATGTGTATTGCTTCTCCTACAATGAAATGGTGCCCACTTTTGAGGATTTTCGGGCTTTGATGGGGGCCAGGAGGTGGAGGCCATCTCACTTCCTTTGATTGGTGGTCTTCTTTGAGCGTGAAGCTTGCGAGCTTTCTTCGTACTTCGTTGGAAGAAGTTCGGGGCATGATCCTTGATTTGGGTCATATTGACATTTACGAGCTGCTTAGGAGCGGTTCATGGTTGATGATGAGTGATGTCTCTTGGGACGCATTTGCCTTGTGCGTGATGGCGACGCTTTTCATGGTCGGCTCCCTTGGCATTTGCGATGGCGCTTTGCTAGATGTGGTTGGGCGCTGCGAGAGGAGCTGGAGAGGATATTGTTCCGTTGGTCTTTGGGGAGACTCTTCATGGTATCGATCGTCGCGGCTGGGGATCGTTTCATGAGAGGGGAAGCCCCGCTTTGCTCACCTTGTGGCTGCGAGAGAGACTTCAGGCCATGCCGAGGCTCCGACGTCGTTTAGCCCGTGGTCATTTGCTCGGCGACCTCTTGTGTTGGATATGGATCGGTCACTTTGGGAGAGATGGATGGCATAGCTTGGTACGCATCGGATCCGTTGGTGGGTTCCTCAGCTGGAGGATTGAGACTAGGAGGGTCTTTCGGGAAGGGTCCTATGTCGTCGAGTTCCCGGGTTTGTCGTGGTCCTCCTTCTATATTCCGTCGCTTGTTTCCGGCGGTTTGGGATGAAGCGAGGCCTTTGTTGGGTGGGATGACCTTCTTTGCTGCGGAGGTAGTTCCTCTTTGTATGGCGGCTTCGGGTGCCTTCTTGTATTTTACGAGGGTATGGAAGTATGTATTCCGCTTTCCCTCCTGTGGTACTCCTTAGACGTCGGGAGCGTCGTATTGACGACTCAGTACCTGGCACAGGTATGAGCGGCGTGTTGGGCGATCCCAAGTTGTCTTGGAGAACGGGCGTGTAAGCGATTACGGGACCCGGTTGCCGTAGTAGCTATTGCCTTAGGAGTGCCGAAGCACAGTCGACCCTTTGGATGTGACGGGAGACACTTTGTTTGACTACGAGACTAGAGTTGACCGGCGACGGGGAGAGGTCCTCTTTTGCGGACTCGCGGGGAGGAGATCAGGCGAAGCACGGGCGAATGAAGCCACGAGAGCTCTTGGATTGTTTGACTCTACGGGGAGGACCTCGGATCTCGGGCGAGAGACGCGAGAGTTGGTTCACGTGGAGCGAAAGAAGACTCGCCGGGGACGAGGTAAGAAAGGAAAGAATGGCGAGGGACAAGCGCGAGATGGCGCGGAATGACCTCCTAGGTATCCATTCATTGCATTGTAAACACATTATTTGTTAAATGTATTAAGCTGTCTTTTAGCATGTTGTGAACTTGAGAGTAGACCGTGCTTGAACTCATCAAGAAATGTTGTAACCGTTAGTGATTTGTGATTTACTTTTAAAGCTTTGTCGAGACGCAAGATCTCTTGTTTGCCTTTGTTTCTTTTATGCACCTTGTCGGCGTCCATCTTTGGACTTTTCTGTTGCATTTGTGGATTGAAGCGATCTGCAGGCCATGGCACGGCAATCCCTTTTGCTTGAGGCTTTGTGCTTGGCTGAGAGGTTGAATGATCTCCTGACAAGTCATTTTGACGGTCTTTTTCGCAGCTTCCTTGCCTCTTGTTGGCGTCGGGCTCTTGACCTCTTTTTTGCAGCTTCTGCTTGAGCTTCTTTTATTTTTTGTTTTTTTTTTGTGAGCCCTTGCTCGAGCTCTCCTTTTTTGTGAGCCCTTGCTCGAGCTCTCTTTTTTTGTGAGCCCTTGCTCGAGCTCTCTTTTTTTTGTGAGCCCTTGCTCGAGCTCTCTTTTTTTGTGAGCCCTTGCTCGAGCTCTTTTTTTTTTTTGAAGCGCGTGAAGGCAAAGACAAGCCCACTGGCTTGGAAGCGGGACATGAGTCGATCATTTGATCTTTGAGTGACCCTCGGATGTCCTTTGATGTTGCCGCCGTCGTTTGACTTGGTCAAGGTGGCCTTGTTAGGGCATGTTCTTGAAAAGTGCGTAGCTTGATGGAGGTCTTGATTGACATTCAAACTTTTGACTTTTTGTGTATTTTTAGACCAGGACCAATTAAGGTTGCCTACGTTCCCCGGACTAGAGGGCTCAGTCTGCGTAGTTCGACACTACATGGAGTGCCGAGAGATGCCTGATTGTTCTTCTTGAGGCGAAGTATCTGCGAAGTTTGCTTCCGTTGGCTGGATTCATGAAGGGATTGCCGTGCAGGTGCTGTCGGCTTCATGGCACCTCCGGAGAAGATCTTTTGAACCACGAAAGGGCCAATCCATGTGGGTTCCCATTTTCCCAGATGGGTTAGATTCGAGTGGGAGGCTTTTCTTTGAGTACAAGGTCGCCTTCCACGATGTCTCGGGATTTGACTTTCTTGTCGAAAGCTCTAGCCATCTGCTTTGATAGGCTCGGACGTGTTCCATGGCCTTTAGTCGTCGCTCGTCTAGCGAGCCAATTCGTCGTGTCGGCCGGAGCCATTCAACTTCGTTGATGTCATTTTCAGCCGGCGGCACTTGGAGTGAGGGAATTTCCAATTCAATGGGAAGGGCTGCTTCCATCCCACAGCTATGTCGGGCGAATGGGGTTTCTCCCGTGGGCCATTCGGCGATGTGCGGTAGCCCCAAAGTGCAAGGTGCGGCTTCTCGGGCCAATCTCGTCCTCGGGTGGTCATTTTTCGGATGATCCGTTCGAGGTTTTGTTTCTTTGCTTCCACGGCGCCATTTGTTTGTGGCCGGTAAGGAGAAGATTTGTGGTGTGTGATCTTGAATTCGGCCAGTGATGCAGCCGAATTCCCCTCGAAGTGTGAACCATTGTACGATATGACCTCATTTGGGATGCCGTATCGGCGAGATGATGTTTTCCTTGAGGAAATGCGCGACCTTCTTGGAGGTGAGTACCTTGTAGGACTTGGCTTCGACCCATTTGGTGAAGTAGTCGATGGCTACTAAGATGAACTCGTGACCGTTCTTTGCTGACGGAGCGATTTTCCCGATGACGTCAATTCCCCAGTGGCAAATGGCCGGGGTGTAGTCATGCGGTAGAGATCGTGGGGCGGCGGATGATTGAGGTTAGAGAAGCCGTTGACACTTGTCGCGGCTTCGGACAAAGTGGATGCAATACGCCTCCATGGAGATCCAGTAGTAGCCCATCACGAGAATGATTTGCATCGGGGCTCACGGCGTTCATGTGGGGACCCGCCAAGCCCCATTGTGGACTTCGTTCATGAACTTGTTTGCTTCTTCTGGGCGATGCGGCGTAGGAGTGGTCCATGGTAGCGTTTCTTGTATAGCATGTTCCCGAGGATGACGAAGTGAGAGGCGAGGCGTTTTAGGGCCATGATGCTCTTGGTTTTGACCCCTCACTGTGTGTGGGTCTTCCTTGTTCATGAAGGTAGTTTCCCGCTCTTGAGGTATTGGAAGATCTGGTTATACCATGGCTCATTGATGGGCTTATGTTACGGTTCGATCTCCCTGACGGTAGGCGGAATTTCCTTTCGTCCGAGCTTTGAAGGGTTTGATTGCTTTTCCTTCGGGGATTTCCACAAGGGAAGCCAAGGTGGCTAAGGCATCTGCAAACCTGTTTCGGTCTCTTGGCAAGTAGTGGAAGGTGACCTCTTCGAATTGTGTGATGAGGTCTTCCATGCGGGCATGGTATTTTTGCAAGCACAGGTCTATGGTTTTCCACTTGTTGGAGACTTGGTTGATGATCAAAGGCCGAGTCCCCATAAACTTCGAGTTTGGACATTCCTCTCGAGTGCGGCTTGTAGTTCTCTAAGCAGTCGGCAGCTTCATATTCGGCGGCATTGTTGGTTACCTCGAAATTGAGCTTTATAGCAATTGGGGTGTGCTCGTCCTTGGGATCTACCAAGAGCATACCGATGCGCGTTTCCCTTTTTGTTGGCCTCTCCGTCGAAGAACGGTTGCCATCGATTTTCGCCCTCGATTGCGAAGATTCCCTCGTCTGGAAATTGTGGTTCGGGGCCTCGAGCCTCGTCGGTTGGGAAATCGGCCCGGTTGTTCGGCCATGGCCCGTCCCTTGATTGACTTTTGGTTTACGTACTTGATGTCAAATTCCGCTAGGAAGAAAGACCATTTGGCAAGCCTCATTGACGAGAGATGGTTTGTCGAAGAGGTATTTATTTGGATCCATTTTGAAACCAAGTGTACCGTGTGCGGCTGTATGTAGTGCCGTAGTTTCCCGACAACCCATACCAGCTGCGCGGAGTTTCTCGAGGGTGAGTAATTGAGTTCGCGCCTTGAAACTTTCGGCAGCGAAGTAGATGGCGTTTCGACTCGTGACTCCTTCTTTTCTTGACAGGGCATGGCTCCAAGCTGCGGTGTCGATCGCGATTAGGGTATAGCGGCAGTGGCTTTTCCTCGTGGGGAGGACGAGAGAATCGGAGGACTCACAAGGTATGCTTTTATTTTCTCAAAGGCATCTTGGCATTCTGAGTTCCTTTCGATGTCGGCGTTCTTCTTCATCGGTTTGAAGATTGGCTCGCACATAGAGGTCAATTGGTTGACGAAGCGGCGATATACCGTAGGCGGCCCATGAAGCTTTTCACCTCTGTCGAGTTTGCGGTGGTCTCATTTCGATGATGGCCTTGATCTTTTGAGGATCAACCTCGATGCCTCTCTCGGTGACCATGTATCCCAAAGGAAACCTTGCCTCGGTAACCCCAAATGTGCATTTGGCGGGGTTAAGCCTCATTGAGTGTTTTCGGAGGCGATTGAAGAATTTTCTTAGGTACGCGAGGTGTTGTCCATCTGATCCCTTTGAGTGGATGATCATTTCATCGACATACACTTCGATCTCTTTGTGGATCATATCGTGGAAGAGGGCGGTTCTTTGCCCGTTGGTAGGTAGCCCCGGCGTTCTTTAGTCCCGGCAGCATTGCTGTATAGCGATAGGTTCCCAGGGGAGGTTGTGAAGAAGCTGTCTTTTCTTGGTCTTCTTCGGCCATCTTGATTTGATTGTGGCCGCAAACCCGTCCATGAAGGACTTGACTTGAAAAATTGGTGTAGTGTCTACCCGACATGTCGATGTTGGGTAGTGGAAAATCGTCCTTGGGACTTGCTTTGTTGAGATCTCGGAAGTCACGCAACAGGCGTACTTTTCCATTGGCCTTAGTGGCCAGTGACGATATTGGAGAGCCATGTGGGGTACTCGATCACCACGATGAAGCCAACGCGGAGCATTTTTCGATCTCCTCTTTGACTTGTAAAGACCATTACGCTTGATTCGGCGTAGCTTTTGCTTGATGGGCTTAGCCTCGGGATTGAGAATCGGTGCTCTACAATGTTAGGATCTAATCCGGGCATGTCTCGGTAAGACCAAGCGAACACGTCCACGAACTCTTTGAGCGGTGCGGTCAATGCGTCTTGCTCTGTGCCGGTGAAGAAACTTCCGATTTGCGTCTCTTTTGGCTCTTGGCGGTTCCCAAATTCACTTTGGTTAAAACCTCCTCGGCGGCTTGGGCCCGGTTTTCTCTCGTTTGACAAACATGCTTAAAGATGTGCTTAATGTATTGTTCGTTTAATGTCTGCTTCTTTATCAAGTGAATCGTTATTAGCTTGTTTGTGTGTTAGTTAATTTATACATTGTTAAAGATGCAATGAGAGGATACTCGGAAAGATCGAAGCATTCATTAAGAGCATACGGGAATACATTATTGGCAATGAGCTCGTAATCTTACGGCGTGAGGCCATCGGATGACTCGATAGACTCAAATTCAAAGCTAATGGACTCGGGATGAGTTTTGACACTAGACTCTAGGACTCGAGGGTCGAGACCAAGTTGTTCGATCATGTCCTTTTTCTTTGGCGGTGGGTCAGGAGAAGGTGGCCCGGTTATTGAGTGGCAATGAGCTTGATAGGAGATGGGGCTTGAAGGGCTTTATGTCGCCATTCCCAATCATTGCTATCACGAGTTATCGAAACAAAATCGATTAGATCCGGCATCTCGATTTCTTCTTTGAAAGAGCGAGGTGGAGCGGTGGCTCATCCCAAGCATCGTCTGCGGAGTCTTTTGCTTTTGTCTTGGGCATTACTAGCTCGAATGCGGACTCGTCCCGCTTGTTGAATACGGGAGTGTTGACGAGAGAGTTTTCGAGTCCTTACGAAAAGGGGTTTTCGAACCAAAATTCGTTGTGAATAGTGGTGGTCGTGGATCCCGATAGAGGCGGTGTGTCGAGAAATGCTCTTTGGACGAGATTTGGCTTGAGGCCTCTGAATCTTGCCGGGTTACGCTGGAGCTTGTCCATGGTTGTCGGCCGGCTTTGTTTGGCGCCGATCGGCTCTGTTCCCTTTTCTGGATCTTCTTCCAAGTTGCCGGCCTTCTTTGTGAAGTACTTGGTCATGTCGAAGGCTGTAAGGACGAAGATCGGAGATTGCGTGCAAGCCTCTTTTGTTATACGTGGAGCATTTTCGTGCGGCTCGCTTGTCCTCCGCAATGTGTTCGGGAGTAGGAATGTATCCCGGGCCGTGCAGTATTCTATTCTTTGATATTGATGATACATTTGGGTGCCACTGATGGCGTTTTCCCAAACCGAGCCGGGATGTAGTTCATGTGCTTCATCATTTTCATCGGGGAGGGATCTTGTCCCAAATCAAAGGCGAGTCTAAGTGGCATACACTGGGCCTTTGGGCTTTCGATGGTGAACCCTGTTAGCATCATGCCATCATCGTCGTGTTTGATCTCTAAGGCCGGGACGCCGTTTGTGTCGGTCCTTTCGGTGACTACACTATCGCCGTAGATGATGGTTAGATCTGTTCCTTGGACGAACTTTATGCAGCGATGGAGAGTGGATGCCACCCCCGTTGATCTGGTGTAGCCAAGGGCGTCCCAAAATGGCGTGTGAAAGGTGATCGGGATGTCGATGACTTGGAAATGCATCGGGACCATTTGTTTTCCGAACCACAAGTTCAAGGTGGCTATTCCCAAGGCTGGGCGGGATGTTGAGTCGTATGCCTTGATTGCACGAGTCGAGGGCTTTAGATCGGTTGCTTTGATCCCTAGCAAATCCATCATTTTGGTGGAAGGAAGTTCATGGATGATCCCCCATCTACGAAAACCCGTGGGAGACGACGCTCGTCCGGTTGAACTGTTATGTAGAGAGGCTCATTGTGGTCGGCCCCAAATTTTGGAAGGTCGAGCTCTGTGAAAGTGATGATATTGCTTTGTAATTAATGTTGCCAATCATCGGGCTGCTTCATCAGTGTCTTTGTGATGGGAACCGTAGTGCAGGCCGGGCTTTCTTCCAACTTGAGCTTGTGCGGGTAAGATGAAGTGAGTAAGGACCGAGTGAGATGTTGCTGAGTGCGCTTGAGGCGTGTTAAGACGGGATCTTCGGCCTTTGGGTCCAAGGTTTCGGCTTCTTTGGCGTAGGGCCCCTTTTCGGTTCGTGGCTCGGGTATGGGCTGGCCTTTTGTCTATCCGTGGAGGATTCCATTTGGGATTTGGCCGGAACGTGTCGAGAACGTTCATACGGACTTATGGTTTTGCTTGTCTCTCCCATTTACGTAGTGGGAGGAGCCTAGTGGCGTAAGGCCGGGCTAGCATTTCAATTCGTTCACTTTGTCATGGCTTTTTGCGAAGCGTCAATAGTGGCTTTGAGATCTTCCCAAGACGGGGTTGGATTATGCTGGACCTTCGGGCCTTCGGTGGCGGTGCGGAGCTCGTCCCGGTGATCATAGAGCGAGACGTTGCCATGGCCTTGTGCGAGCTAGACTTCTTTGGAGTAGATGACATAGTAGTCAAACTTTCTGAGGGTTCTCCAAGGGTTCCATTTGTGGGATCACCGGATTCATACCTCTTTTTCGGTTTTTGTTGAGAAGATAGCTTCTTCTTTCTTCGAGGGCGGCCCTCATTCATTTCATCACGGAATTCCATTTCCGAGATAAGCCACTGTCGCGGGCGTCCCACGAGATGTGTTCATTGTTCGGCGGTGGTACCGGGACCTCGGGAGGCTGAATGGGCGAGCTTTCCGGAGGGTCCTGTGGCCTTATGTCATAATTGCATGGCTGCGTACGAGGGTAACGAGGTTGACTTACGGGAAACAATGAGAGACGTTAGAGGCTGTAGGAGCAGTCATGACTTGGGAAGCCCCGGGTAGTTGGGTGGCTAATGTTCCGAAGTGGTGCATGGCACCTTCGATCCAAGCTTGTTGCTCACCTTGACGTTTCTCAATAGCCATGAGGACACCCAAACTTCTTCCAATGTTGGGAAATTTCTTGGGGGTAAGGTCCCGTTCTCATCGTTGTTATCCACCGACTTGGCCGCTAGGGAGTTGACGGTGTCTGATGATAGAGGCTGGGAAGGAGGTAGGACCTTGCTTGTTTTGACACTGGGAGATGGGTTCCGGGTACTCTCGACCACTCTCTGTTTAGGCTGAGGGTGATGGGCAAGGTTTAGACACAGGAATGGCCTCACGGGATAAAAGGGGGAAAGCTCACGTGGCATGCGGTTTTCGTTTCCTTTTTTTTATGATTTTTTTTTGTTGTTTTAATTTACTTAAAACATGTTTTCTCAGAATCCTAGGTCGGTTGGAAAAGACTGCTCTTCTTTTTCGCAACTATGCTAGATCCTGGGTCAGTGGAGACCATCTGTGCGGCTATAAGCCCCTCGTTTTGCACCTGTATTTCGACATCCCAGGGTGGACGGCCCCGGGCGAGGGTCCTATAGTGCAAGCGGTTTCCACCGGCCTAAAAGAAAAATCGAACCTAAGGACCGAGCTGTCATGTTCGTTTTGATGCATTAGCCATGTGAATAGTGAACCGAGCCGGCCACCGAGTCAAGATCGGGTCGAGAGTTCGGCATGACCTCTCTTTACCTTGCTTGCGCAAGGGATACGTGACGTTAGGCGTTGGGTGGGTCATATTGTCATGGGCGACGTATCAAAGGCGTGATGACATGGTGTCATGTGAGCATGGATGTATATCAGGGAGGGAACATCGTGCAGGTGTAGCCGGAAATCAAGATCGAGGTCAAGATTTTAGCATGACCTTTCATCGCTTTGCTTGCGCAATGGATCTTGAGTTTGAGCCTTGACTCGAAAAATGGCCGGCATGGTATATGTATCCGAGTGTATGACACGGGTGGGTAAAAACCAACCGAGTGCGGGACAGAGTGTGACTCAAGACTCAAACGTGCGGGGTTGACGCTTGGCTAGGATGGGATGTTTGGAATGATCCCGTGCGCGCCAAGAGGCCTAGGAAGACCAAACGGACCGCAAGCGAGACCACTCCGGGTTGAGGGTTGTAGTGTGCGGTGTATCCGAGGCGGCGGTGCGCGTAGCGTGCGGGTGTAAGAGGGCGACGGTGCAGTAGTGTGCGGTGTAACCGAGGCGGCCGTGCGAGTAGTGTGCGGTCTCTAAAATTCTTTTACGAGTAAAACGAAGTTTTTGAAGAATTTTAAATGTATGCACGAGATGTATATTGATGCATTTTTTTTTTGTATTTTTTTTTTTTTTTTGTAAAATAAAAAGTAAAGTACGTGCACACACACACAACAGTTAAAGAAAGGGGTAAAATGAAAGTTTGATCCTCATCATCGTTTTAAAAATCTTTTGTTTTGTTTAAAAAGATTTTAAAACAAAAATTTCCCAGCGGAGTCGCCAACTGAAATTACCCGGATCCGAGAGGCAGCGCGATCGCGCCCCGGCATCTGGCATTTCCCCGCTTTGCAGCGGGTTTTTTCCGAGTTGGAGGTGTCTCGCCGTTTGTTTTCGCATTTGTAGAGTTTCCACGCCGTTTTTATTAAGCCCAAAACATTAAAAAAGGGCATCAGTTTAAAGATAATTTTAAACTGTTTTTGTGTGATGAGATTTTGAGTTCGGAGGTCAAATGACTCCTCGGGAAGAGAATATTAGAATATTAGAGCTCACCCGAGTCGCCTCGTAAAACGAGTCTTTCGGATACCCCTAATATCCTTTAAAATGTTGTGTGTGTGCTTTTAAAAATGCATGCTGTGTCGGATGTCTACATTGTACACTACGTATTGAAATGTATTGAAATAGTAATGGAAGGAAGCCTTACCAATGTTGGTTCGTGTCTGTCTTCCATTTGGGGAATAGTGTTTGAGGTCGGAGTAGCGTTCGGTACGGATCGGGATTGCCCGGGAGGGACCGGTTGTACGCGGACGAGTTTCGGCGTGAGTTGATGTTGCGAGGCTGCGTTCGGGCGAGAGGTTCGGCGTGCGTGGGGATTGCAGGATCACTCGGGCGAGAGGTTCGGCGTGCGTTGGGGTGGCGGGAGTCACTCGGGCGGGTTTCGGCGTGGTTTGGGATCGCCGGTTTGACTCGGGAAAGAGCCGGGACACCGTGGAAAGACCGACGAGGCCTCGGAGTACCACGAGGGGCCTCGAGTACCTTGAGAGTGCCTCGGGCGGCGCAGCCGCGGGAGTGCTCGGGAGGCCGGAGCACCGAGGAGCTCGAAAGGCCTCGGAAGGATCCGAAAGGGCGGGAGTGCCTCGAGAGGACTTAGAGGAAGCCGAAGGCCTAGGGAGGAAGAGAGAAGTGGGAGGTGTGTGAAAATTAGGAGGGGGAGCCCTCTATTTATAGTGCCGAGATTTGGTGCAAGAAGGTCCGTACGGACCTCCACAGTAATCCAGACTTTTGGTTTTCCTCGATTTGAGGGAATACGTGATGATGGTGAATGATTGTAATTATGATGTTCCCTGAGCAATAAGGTCCGTACGGACCAACTTGACATGCAAAGAGGTCCGTACGGACCAACTCTGCAGGAGGGTAATCATTTTCCCCGGGATTTGAGGGAATATTGTGGACTTTAAGAGGATTCAGTAATTATTAAAGCAAAGAGGTCCGTACGGACCATGTGTGCTTTTCCAATTTCCTGAAAATTCCCAAAAGGTCCTTTTGTCCCTTTTTGTCCCAGAAAGGCCCCTCCCTTGGTTTGGCTGGGGGTTTTGAGAGGGTTTTGAGTGCCAGAGGTCGTCGAGACTGCGTTGATGAGTCTGCGGTGTTTCCCGTGTGCTTGAAGGAGGGTGATCCAGATTGGGGTACTTACACTACCTATCTCTAAAAATAGTCTTTTAGTCAACCTTCGTAGGTTCTAGTATTTTTCTTTCACCTAAGTCCATCTTGGGCACTTGTCGATTTTGTCCACCTCGAATGTTGTGGAAAGATAGCTTAACTATCATTTAAAATTTATATATATATATATAAGTCTTTCTTCTTTTCTTGCTAGACTCGAGACATCACTTGCACACCCACGTTACGCTTAATTGAAATGGTTTTATCCTAGATGATCACTTGTGCTGCTCAACCACTAATTCTTTGAAATGATTAATATTTAAATTAATTGGAGTGAGAAAATCAATTGATATCCCTCTCAAATTGGGGCTTACCAACTCCCCATCTTGCATCTCATATGCTCACATTCCTTTCATCAGCCTCATCATCTCGTTGTTCGATGAATTTGCATGGATCTTTTCTCATTTAAAGCTTAAGCAAGCAATGAAGACTTAATCTCAGGTCATCCGGTAGGGATTGCGGTTAAAGCCTTTCACCCATAGGAAAGCCATTACCTCACCCTCACTAAACACTACCCTTTCATTTCAAGATCGGCATGTTTTGAAACCCTGTTTAGCCATCACCTTTGCTCCTTATTGAGAGAAGTCCAAGCAACGCCAAAGAAGTTAGCGTCGAGAGTCGGCGATGCATAAAATGTTCAAGTTGTGAAGGAATGAAAGATAATTCTCAACTCCTCAAAGAGGCCTTCCGAATTCTCAAAAGAATGATTTTAAAATCCTCACAATCTCGGATATAATTCCAAGCTCATCAGGAAGCCTTCCAAAAAAAAAAATAGAAAAATTCAAGCAAGAACTTAAAAAAAAAAGAGGACCGTCGATCCTCACAATTCAGCAAAAGTCCCCGTGTGAGGATCCCGACCCGGAACCTACATGTGTCACGAGCTGGAGCGTCCTCAACTAACCCAAAAGTCCTAAACTTTTAAAATCTTTATTTATCTTTAAAAAATAAATACAATTATTATAACCATTTCAAAATAATTCTACACCTTTTCACAATGGAGAAATAGTTGACTAACTTAGAAAGTAAGAAACTGTTTTAGTTACAAAAAGGCATCGGTTATAACATAAAATGAAGATTTAATAATACAACTCCGTAAATGATTTATACCAAGGTACACTTTCTACACCACCTATACATAACCCGACAATTCCCAAAATACCACTTCTAAACTCCTTTCCGCCCTTACTTGGTCGGTCCACCTGTCTCGGAATCTAAAACATTAAAGGGAGAGGGGTGAGAATAAATCTCAGCAAGCTATTATGAATGCAGCAATATGCCATATAAGATGCAACACATAACAAGTTGCATATAACACATTGGGAAAGCTGTAAACACCTTACATTACCTTGGTTTTACCTTTTCCCGTACGAACGATAGTCGTACAACATTGGGTATAATAATACTCCAATCTTACAGTGGTTTGCTTAAGCAATACTCACGTCTTATAAGACCCCTTTTCGGGGAACCAAATAAGACAGTAGCAACTCTGTAAGGCTTTTGGCTCAATACAGATGCTATACCCCATCCTGTGGCCACGAGGAGGGGACGGCCAGAATATAACATAATCCGATCACATTAGGTCACACTTCCATAATTGATCGTATTATGTTATACCCCCAATGTCAGCTGACTCACACATTATCAAGCACATAATAGATACTTGAATAAATCCACAAAGGGGATAAACAACATAGCAACATGGTAAAATATATTCATGCTCAACCAACATCATAGTGCAACATTTCTTTAACACACTATGCATAAATAAGCAATATAGTCACATGGTAAAATATACTCATGTTCAACCAATAATCAGAGTGCAGCATTTATATAATACACTAAGCATAATACAAGTCAATGAATATGTACTCCAATGGGGTAACAATATAACCGGATAATCCACACTTGGGATAATATAATAACATGCTAAATAATCCACAAAGGGGATAAGCAATATGACAACATATCATAGAAAATTCCTACGCAGTCGTTACACAACTTCGGGTAACCTCATTAAGAGTTCATGATCTACCTCCCAAGTTCGAACTACGTGGGTGAAGTACGGATCAAGCTTAATAACTAATTTCCGGTCAATAGTCTGTATTACAAGGTCTCTATAGGAATTCATGTTAATTTATCAAGTTGGAGTTACATTTGATAAGGCCAATAAGATTTCCAAATAATTTCTGATTCAGACCTAACGTGCTTCCGTAGTTCCATAGTAACCCAATTAAAGTGTCATTAAGTGATACAATTGTTCTAAGTATAACTTAGGTTAAAAGGATTAATTTATATCCGAAAAGGTTAGGTTCCAAACTTTATATTGGTTAAGGATCATGCTAGGAGGTTACTAGTGAAAATTCAGCGAAACAGGGAACTAGGCCAAATCTGCCAACATGGGCGACCGCCCATAACCTCTTGGGCGACCGCCCAAGAGGGATTTCCAAGCATCCTAACTTCTGTCAAGATGGGCGGCCGCTCATCACCACTTGGGCGACCGCCCAACCCCTGTCCAGCAAGCTCTATTTCCAAACCCTTGTTTACCTAGGTTCTTCTTTTCCTTTTTTACATCTTCCTAACTTTCATAATCACCCAAAAGAATTTCCTAATTTTACAAACTCATTCTAAATCCTTTAAACCAAAATAACATAAATCTAGATTATTTTCCACACTATTTCCAACCCATTCCACCAACACATTTCAAGTTTAACATCTTAATTTAATTAACCCATTTGCTTACCCTCTTGACCCATTTTCTTAACCAACAACAACATTCTAATCATTGACTACATTTCTTAACCCCAAGAAGGTTTCCAAGCATCAAACTACCATTTCACTAACAAGAACAACATTTAATAGTTATGAACATTACATAGAAAGGGAAATCATAATAACTCACCTTAATATAGGAGATGGATTTAGGACTTTCTTAGCTTGATGAACTCCTCTTGGTCTCCCGATTACAAAAGTACTCTCGGATGTAAAAAATGGTGAAGAATTGATCTTGGTAGGAGTCTTGGAAGGTGAAGCTTCATCCATGGAGGTTCCATGGATTTGAGAGAGAAAATCAAGGAGGAGAAGGAGGGAGGTGGAGTATATAAATGGTAAAGGGGAAGGGGGGGCGGATATGGAGGGGAGGTGAGGGAAAAGTCAAGAGAAAGGTATGGTCCCCCATACCACATTTTTAAAAGCTTTCAACATTTTATTTCTTTTCCCTACACAAACTAAAGCCTAACTACTCACATTTTATTTATTGTCAATTATTATACTTTTCCCATGGACTTTATTTAATTTTCTCAATTATCTCATCCTAATATAAGAAATCAAAGATATAAGAATGAACACATAATATTAACAATAATATTAAAAGCACACAATATGATGTTAAAGTAGTGCCTAGGGTTAGGGTCGTTACACCCCGACTTCTCAAGAAGCTCTCCAATGATAAAAAAAAAAAGAGCCCGAATCCTCGCAAGTTCGCAAAAGTTGTCGATAGCTTGGACTTCCTCTCACCATTACCTTGAATCAATCCCAAGCCATCCTCTCGATTTTAGAGGATACTCCCATTGCCCTCGCCTTTGGTCAAAGTCAAAATTTGACCTCTCATTCTTAGAGGTAATCAATCTTCCCCGCCATAGATTTCCCAAACACATCCCTGCAAGCCAACCTCTCATCATTAGAGGTTCGGTCGGCAAAGAAAGGCCCAAACTTCTCATCTTAAGAGGTCATGATTTTCCAAATCACCCGATGGCCGATCGAAGCCCGGAAACCCAGCTGCAATTCCTATCGGATAGCAATTTCATCGTAATCAAATTAATATTTCATTGCTTGCTTAAATTGGAATCTAATCCATTTTGGTTCAAAATTACCAATCAAAGATTGTGCAAATACAAATTTGATTCATGTGAGCATAATTCATTTCTACTCCACAAACACTTGCCGTGGATGTCCCACTGGGGCTTCGCATCCGTGTCTTTCATGGATACTCTAAGGGGATATGTTATTCGAATCTCCAATCCTCAAATTCCCAAAAGGACCTCTAAGTCTTGAATTTTCACATTCATTCTCTTTTCATTCGGGATAAGCCCGAACTACGGCGACCTGAGCTCTTCATAATGGAGGGAACGTAGGCAACCATCACTGGCCCGGTCGAAATCACAAACAAATCTCAAAAAAAAAAAAATCCGGTCTCATCAAGGATCGTCCCTATACACTTTCCGTTCTTCCGAGCTTGATTCTCGATATCAGTTGATTTTCTCCTCGTGATTAATCAAAATATTTGTTCATATCAGATTTAGGAGTTGAATAAACCGAACATTAACAAAGGGTTTTAAGCAGCCTTGTGATCATCATGAATAAGACAAGTTTTCAAGTGTCTCGACAAGTCTTCTCTCTCTCCATCATAGGGAAATAGAGCCAAACACTGTCTTTCTGTCAGCAGGGGCTTCCATACACTTTTCCACACCTTGTGATGCTTATACTCTCTCAAACGAGTCAAACCTAAAGCGAGAGTGTCATACACAAATTCGGGAGACATTCCCACCTTTCAAAAGATATGCCCCTGCACGTAAACATTTCTGAGTCTTGTCCAGTGGTGGTTGACTAAGGTCCGAAAAGATGGGTGCCTCCTGTAAGACTACTCTGAATTTCTTCACACTGGGCTTGCCCAGCGGTTTTCCCGGGTTATCCTGTATCGCCTCTTCAAGTGGGGCTTATATAGTCATCTTTGGGTCCACATTGGGTTCTTCACTACAAGATAGATTCGATCTTCATGATTATTCTCGGGATCGCTTTGCATTACCAATCGATTGGGACTTTGTTAATTATGTCGAATCACAACGAGGTTATAAGATTAGGGCCTCGCCAAGTCACTTCGAAATCTGGACTTTGCCAAGTGGTCCTCTGGACTGAATTTTATCAAGTCACAAGAAAGGTCTAGTCACATCAATGCGGCTAGATTTTCGGCTTAACTTGGTACATAGCAGCTTCCCGTAGCGTCGGAATCTAAGATCTGGGTTTCACCCGGCATTAGCAATTTCATCAAATCATTCTCCGAACAAGGTTTCGACCAAGTCACGGCTCACCCAAAGGAAAGAAGTTTCACTCATACCAACGTGCCCTAGAGCCTGTCAGCATCAGCTTCAAATGACCAAAATTGAGAGGGAAAATTCCAAACAAGACCCGGATCCGAATCCAATCTCATCAAAATTGAGGTCCATGTATGCATTGTTTAAATCGCGATCGAGGGCTCTCACCACTTGCTCAAAATCTGTTCCAAACAGTTTCCAGACACATACATCCCGATGCATCCCCTCTCATCATCATGCATCCCCACAAAAATCTCCCAAGGGCTCATGTAGCATGCACAAAACTTGAATCAATAGGAAAAATCCTAAGTGATTGAAGATCATAAATCATAATTTCCCTGCCAAAAGCTTAGGCTAGGTGCATCTTCGAAAGCAAGTAAATGCATCATCTCGCGAACATACGCAGTGATACTCTCACAATCATTTTTGGTTCTATGCATGCATCTGTCATCATGAATGTCATATATGCATCTTCCTCTCTACTAACTAATGCAGGAATTCAAACGTGAAAAACCATCTTCCTTCGCCATTGAGACTTACCCTCAACAAGGGAGATATTTACCAAAGCTCAAAATCAATGGTTTCAACAAAATTGCAAGAAATCAAATCTCCCTTTTCGGCAAGAGATGATTCCGGGCAAAACATGTGCAGATCACCTCCAGTGTCTACAAATCGGTCAGAGACGCCAAGTTATCAAATACAGTTCGGTCAGAGACGCCAAGTTCTCAAATACATTTCGGTCAGAGACGCCAAGTTCTCAAATACAGTACGGTCAGGGACGCCAAGTTCTCAAATACAGTACGGACAGAGACGCCAAGTTCTCAAATGAAAATCGGTCAGAGATGCCAAGTTCTCAAATGAAAATCGGTCAGAGACACCAAGTTCTCAAAAGCAAGAAGTCCCAATGTGAAGACAAGCTCAACAACTTCTACAAGGTTGACGATCACCAGCAAGATGCAGACTCAACCAAACTCTCCCCCTCAGGTCAAAATGCCTCCCGAGACAGCAAATCGTCAGCAGAAACCGCAACCCAACAACTCTTCATCAACATCAGCCGAAGCCTCAGTCCTTTCGGCAGCTACAGGTAAGCACAGCACAGGTATGAAAGCATATCTTAGTCAACTACTTTTCTAAAAGAACACTATCATCAAATCTTAGGGTGACTTCCCAAAAATAGTCAAGTCTTAGGGTGACTTCCCAAAAATAGTCAAGTCTTAGGGCGACTTCCCAAAAATAGTCAAATCTTAGGGCGACTTCCCAAAAAACAGTCAAACCTCGGGTGACTCCCAAATACCGTCAAACCATCCCCAGCAGTTTTCGAACTACGTCCAGGCTTGATTCCCACTCGGGATACGTAGGTAGCCTACCTTAGGTCCAGCCACTTGACCAACACGGTCACCCTTTTCCCCGATGATCATCGTAAGCTCTAATCTTCCCCTGCGAGAACGCCCTCAAACAGTCTCCCTCAGGTACAAAACCTCGACTTAGGATCATACTCCTGAACTAGGTCCCCATTTAGGTTCATACTCCTGAACTGAAACCTCGACTTAGAATCATACTCCTGAACTAAGTCCCCATTTAGGTTCATACTCCTGAACTAAACCTCGACTTAGAATCATACTCCTGAACTAAGTCCCCATTTAGGTTCATACTCCTGAACTAAACCTCGACTTAGAATCATACCCCTGAACTAAGTCCCCATTTAGGTTCATACTCCTGAACTAAACTCCAACAAAGGCTAACAAAATCCCCAGCGAAGTTAACGGAATCCCGTTTCTTTTCCCATTATCATCCATTTCCTCGGCAGCAAACATAAGACCGATCCCTTCAAATAAAGTCCACCAATAGACCATCTATCCCAAACCATCAAAGGGAAATCATTTCAAATCAAGGTTCGAGGCACCTAAGACGCCATCTCCAAGGTTCGAGGCACCTAAGACGCCATCATGAAGGTTCAAGGCACCTAAGACGCCATCATTAAGGTTTGAGGCACCTAAAACGCTATCACACACAACACGAGGAAAGCGATAAATCGCAATCATCCCCAAAATAGTCAAACCATAGGGCGACTTCCCAAAAATAGTCAGATCATAGGGCGACTTCCCCAAAATAGTCAAATCATAGGGCGACTTCCCAAAAATAGTCTAATCTCAGGGCGACTTCCCAAAAATAGTCTAATCTCATGGCGACTTCCCAAAAATAGTCAAATCTTAGGGTGACTTCCCAAAAATAGTCAGATCTTAGGGTGACTTCCCAAAAATAGTCAAATCTTAGGGTGACTTCCCAAAAATAGTCAGATCTTAGGGCGACTTCCCAAAAATAGTCAGATCATAGGGCGACTTCCCAAAAATAGTCAAATCTTAGGGTCAAAAACCCGAACTACGACTGGCTTGATTCCTCTTAAGGATACGTAGGTAGCCTATCATTAGGTTCAGCCATCTGACCGAAAATGGTCATTCCTATCCCCAGCAGAGCGGATAGCCATCAGACCAAAAATGGTCACTCCTATCCCCAGCAGAGCGGATAGCCCTCAGACCAAAAATGGTCATTCATATCCCCAGCAGAGCGGATATACAATTTCAGCCATCCGACCGAAAATGGTCATCTCTTATCCCCAGCAGAGTTTCTTTCCAGCAACCGACTGCAGAACTCGCTCATCAGGTTCGAGGCACCTAAAACGCCATCATCTCCAGGTTGACGCCTCAAAATAGTCATTCCAGGGTCAAAGACCCGAACTACGGCCGGCTTGATTCCTCTTAAGGATACGTAGGTAGCCTATTAAATAGGTTCAGCCACTCGATCACTTGATCATCCTGCCAAATATGGAGCCTTACTCTTATCGACGACCCCGCTTCCTTCGAAAGCGCCGTCGCCGAGGGGCTACTGTAAGTGCTCCAATTTGAGCTTGTTAGTATTTTCGTTAGAAAATTAACGGAAGTTTTAACATTCCTAACATTTCTAACATTTCTAACCAACCAAGGGTAGATTAGGGTTTGCCATTTAAAGATAAACCAAGGAAAGAATCTCAAAAAGCAAAAGAAATTGGAAAAATACGAATTGGGCAAATTGAAAAACATAAACTGCTGGAATTTTTGAATTTTATTCTTCCTGTCCAAAGCCTGGAGCTGCATTTAATGAACAGTGCACGTTTACAATCCAATCCGCGCGGACATGTTTGTCAATTTCAGAGGGCTATAAATTGAACCCTCCTCTCTCAGTTTACACAACACAATTGGCTCATAGAAGCTGTATTCTGGCGAAATATAGGGAGAAAACAGTGGGAATTCACTAGAATTGCCACCATTTTCTCCTCAATCTTTCCCAAACCCCACTCACTCAAAATACTTTCAAAACACTCTCATACATACTCTCATACATACACCAATTCCAGCTCAAATCACCCCTTAGGAGGAGGATTAGAGAGAAAACATAGAGGACTTAAGTGTTATCTACTTGTTTTCTCTTTGACCAACTCTATCATCAAACCCTAAACACATTCAAGCCTTGAATCCACCCAAACACAAATCCAAACACCAAATCTTGATACTCCTCAAGTCAAACACCAAATCTTGATACTCCTCAAGTCAAATTCAAAGCCTAGGAAGATATGGTGTCACCATTGGTAAAGCCCTCCTTCTCTAAACCCTAAAACTCCCTTTTAACTTCTTGTTCATCTTGTTCTCCTTACTTTGATTTACTTTATGTCTAGTTTAACTTAAATCTTGACCTAAGATGGTCATCTTGAAGTTCATCTTCATGAATGACCATCTCAAATGGTCCACATTTTAAATCTCTAGTTGATTTTTCTCTTTAATTTCATCTCTACAAAATTTCCCTTCCCAAGCAAATGAAATGCTTAAGTCCTAATGTACCCCAAGGATGGTTTGATATAGTAGATCACCACTAAAATGTCTAGTGACTACTAATCAAAACCTAGGGAAATGGGGACAAGTATGGATGCAAAACCCCCTTTTAAATCACATTTCCTTCTTGAGAATGTTGCTGTCCAGTAGCATTTCTCTAAGACCTCTGTCCATGGTCTAATTTTTTGGACACAGATAAACTTGGAATTTGGTGTTGACTACAAAATACATTTTGTAGCCAACATCCATATCTTTCCATACATATTTTTATTTTATTTTTTTCATGAGTAAAACTCCATTTTTCAAATTTTCCTTTAAAGGTCAGTTCATCAGTCTCTGGAAATCCAGATCTCACATCTGAGATTTCCAGAAGGTTTTGGTCCCTCAAATCATCTCCAAAATGGGAAGTTCTTTTACAGAAACCTTATTTAAGTTGTTTTGAACATTTTTTATTCTCGGACTTTTCCCAGATTATGGAGTTTTCAAGCCCTAAAGTCCATTTCAAAATCAAGTGTCCACTGCCTTTTTCATTCTGGCAGAAATGGTTTTCAACTTCCAAAAATATTTTGAGTACCAAGACTCAACCCAAAAATCACACTAAAAATCATGGGATCTGTTCAAAGTCTAATAAAGAATTCCCAATTTTTACTTCCCTCAGTTTCAACTTATTTTGGCCAAAGTAACACACACACACACACAACAAATGGTTTTTAGCTTGGAAGACTCGTTTTACGAGGCATTCCGGGTGCACACTAACGTCCTTCCCGGCATGTAACGTGACCTCCGAACCCAAATCTCTTGTTTCGGGCATTTTTCAAAGTTTTGACCCTTAAAACAAAAATGGCATGGCGACTCCGTTTGATTTCAAAAATCGGGTACATCACAGATTGGCTTCAATACCTGGCTGAGAAACCATAAAGCTAAGAAATTTGCCAGCTGCCACGCCGAACACACACTTACTCGGGTTAAGCTTCATGTCGTTTGCTCGTAAATTGGCAAACGTTTCCTTTAGGTCGACCACGTGACGTCCGGCCTTTGTTTTGATGACCATATCGTCGACGTATGCCTCCATGTTTCGGCCAATTTGTGAAGCAAAGACCTTGTTTACCATCCTCTGGTAGGTCGCTCCTGCGTTCTTCAAACCAAATGGCATCATAGTGTAGCAATAGATACCCCCAGCAGCTTGGAAATCCGTCTTCACTACATCGTCTTCGTGCATCTTAATCTGGTGATAGCCCAAGTAAGTGTCGAGGAAGCTTAAAGTGGTGTGGCCCGCTATTGAATCTACGAGCTTGTCGATATGAGGTAGAGGATAGCTATCCTTGGGGTAGGCTAGATTTAGGTTGGTGAAGTCGACACACATTCTCCACTTGCCATTGGATTTCTTCACCATTACCACATTAGCTAGCCAAGTAGTATGAGAGGCCTCCTTGATGATACCTGCACTTAAAAGTTTTTGTATCTCAAGTTTGATTGCTTCCTCTTTGTCACGAGCAAAGCTTCGCAGCTTCTGTGCTTTGTGTTTCATGGTCGGGTTAACCTCAAGCCTGTAAACGGCGACTTCCCCCTTTATTCCCTTCATGTCTTCTACTCGCCAAGCAAAAACATCATTGCTCTCCTTTAGTAGCTCGACAATTTCTACTCGTTCTTCAGCTGTCAACTGCTTACCAATCTGGATTTTTTGTTCGGGATAAGAAGGATTTGTTATCACTGCCTCTAGCTCGTCAACAGCTTCAAGTTCCGGACCATATCTAAACTGCAGGGTCTCGATAATGATCTCGTGAACCCTTAGTCTTTCTTCAGCCCCCAAATGTGGAGTTTCCTCAACAATCATATCGTCCAATTCAGCTGCGATCTCACTGGTGGTGGCCCCCGAGTTATTATCGATCTGTAGGCATAGCTCGCCTATGAAGACTTGGTCGACCATAATGCATCTGAATCGACCATGGTGTTTTGAAAAGGACGTCGTCATGCGAGTGATAGGTCGCTTCTTCCACGCAGGTGATCGTAGATAGTTGCGAAGTTGTGGTGACGGACTTTGATAGCTTCAAGTGCCCCTCAGGAGTTTCAACCTCTAGCTCCCTCTTCTTTCTCATTCGAAGGACATCATCAAGATAAGCTCGAGCTGTACTTTGTACACATCCTACTCCAGCTATTGTGGGGAACTTAACTCGTTGATGGGGGATGGAGGCCACCATTCCAAGTGCGACTTGGCCAGGAATACCCAAAATAGCAGCATAATCACTACTGACATCAATAACAATAAAGGTTACCTTAGTAGTGACCTGAATGGATGCTGGCCAATATCAACATCTAGCTCAATCTGCCCCTTTGCATCCACCCTATGATTGGTGAAACCCTCAAGTCGACCATCATAACGTGACAGCTGCTCCTTTGAGAGTCCCATTTCCTTGAACGTTTTGTAAAATAGAATGTCTTTGTAGGCCCCCGTGTCTATCAAGAGTCTGCTCATCGTACACCCATCAATCAGTCCTGGGATAACGAGAACTTGCTCTCTGGCCGCTACATTAGTTGCTAGTTCATCTTGATAAAAGCTGATAATCTCGTCCCTGATGTAGCTTCTTGGCGGCACGTGAGGGGCCTTGTTGAGCTGGAATATCTTGTGTTTCAGAGCGGTGTTTCTAGCTTGCTCAGTGATTACTCCCAAATTCAATCTGGGTTGCCTTGGTTCTTGCATACCACCAGCAGGTCGCCACCTCCACCAGGATGAGCGGCCTTCACATACCTATCGAGCTTACTATCATCGGCCCACTTCTGAATGATACGCTTCAGACTCATACAATTTTCTGTAGTATGGCCCGTATCCTTGTGGTATTCACAATATTTACTGTTGCCCCTTCTGAACTTATTTCCTGGGTTCATTGGGGCTGGTGGACCTAGCTCGACCGTGTTCAAAATTTCAGTGTGACTCACTGTCAGGGGGGTAAATGTCTCGGGCACTCTCTCAGTCGCCCTGGTTCTGTTCTTCTCATTCTTGTTGTTACCACCATTTTTTGCTTGGTCTTTCTTATCAGCATCTACGACCTCAGCCTTGGAACCTGTCCCTTTCTTCTTTTCTTTCCTCTTTTCAGCAAGTGCCACATTGTAGGCCTTTTCTAACAGTTATTGTCGGGTCTTTACACTCCGGATTGTTAGCTCGTAGTCTAAGTCTGCAGAGGTCACCCCATTCCTGAAGCAATTTATTACTTCCCTATCCATCAGGTCCTCTTCAATTTGGTCGACCATCTCCTTAAACTTGGTATAATAGCTCATCGAGCTTTCATTCTTTCCCTGCACCAAGTTGTTCAAGTCGGTGACCATCAAATTTCGGGCTCCAGCTGTCGAGAAGCGATCTAGAAACTTCTTTCTCATGTAATGCCATGTGGTGATACAACCTGGTGCCAAGCCATTAAACCAAGTCAGAGCCGCCCTAGTGAGGGTGCTGGTAAGTGCCTTGCACATCATATCATCTTCATTGGAGATGAAACACATGGTAGCCTCCAGATGCTATATATGGCTCTGGGCATTGGTCGCACCCGAATACTTTTCAAGAGTGGGCAACCTGAAACCGTGGGGAGGTCGACGGTCGAGCAATTCCTTGGACAAGGGACGAAGAGTAAAGTCGTTTCGTTCTCCCTTTCCAGCATCCTCTTTCTTGTTGGCCTCCCATTGCTCTAGCTCTTCTTCCACTACAACCATTCCCTAGCATCTGGATTGTCGTCCCTTGCATGGGAGACGTCATTGGATCTTTGTTGTTCATCACGGTGAGGTCCCCTCCTTGAGTTGGCCATATGCCTTTCGTTTCTGGGGGGAGTCACCTATCTACCTCGTCTATCTCTGTGAGAAGGTGATCTTACCGAGTTCACTGGCGACCTGCGCCTATCTTCTCTGACTGGCGACCTGCGCCCGTCTCTATCCCGGTGAGAATGCGACCTAACTGATCTGACTGGCGACCTGCGCCCATTTCTCTCGCGGTGTGACTGCGATCTCTCTGTTCTAGTAGGCGACCTGTGCCTATTCCTCTCAGCTTCTTGTTGTCGCCTCAAATCCGACTCGGCCTCCTGCTCCCGGTTCGTATTGAGATGACTTCGCAAGTCGTTAGGCTGAACAGGTATGTGAGTGCGAATGTGTGGTACGATCTGCCGCTCATCATTCTGCCTTTTACTCCCATTCTGCCTGGCACTTTCGTCGGGCTGCCTATGAGAAACCTAGGAGGGGGATGCCCTTTCCGACCTTCTGTCATTCTGCTCAGGCTCCTCCTCCATCACTATCAATTCTGCTAGAATTCAAGCCCGCTCCACTAGCATCTCCTTTCTGCTGAGGGGATTGGTTGAGGGACCTGGTCTGTCACCTGCAGCCATTCGCCCTGCTTGTGGACGCTTTGGAGGGGGCTGTGCCCCTTGCTCGACCATAGGTCTCTTCTCCCTCCTGTTATCAGGCAGGCCTCTCCCATCAGCAACGCTGTTCGAATGTGTCGCCCTTGCGTGCTGACGAGGCGGAGGAGGAGGAGGCATGTTAACATTGCGGTTTCCAGCATTCGTATTAGTACCAGCGTTACCCTTGTTATGCTCGTCCGAGGCCTCTTTAACATGACCGTCAGAAGTCACCATGATGATAGGTTGTAAGAAATTTCGAGGTAAAAAAAGCATGTTTTCCGGCAATGGAACCAAACTGATGTTGCAAGAATCGTGCCATTATCAATCTTCGTCCGGCTGCAAGATCAATCTCCTGACTTCTGATCTGAAAATAGAACCCACGACTAGTCGGAATGATCTCCGGCGAAGACCCTCGGGCGTGAGAATAAGTACGGTGTATATAGAGAGCTAATAAGTTATAAAGAACGATGTATTCTCAAATAACCAAAAAGCAATTACCCTGGAACGGTTGACATTGCCTTGTATTTATAGTTGTTGATGAGAGATATAATTGTGGTAGAATTGTGTTAGATCCCTATAATCTCGGATCAGATATGCATAAGAGATCTTGTCCACGAATAACTCCTGATTTGTAGGGAGTCCGTTATGGAAACACTTGTGTTCACGCCTGGACTCTGTAGGTCGTCATGTGTTATAATAGGTTGAGGTCGCCTATTGAGTCTAGGTCGACCTGACTGATGGATGGAATCGGGTCATGCCCGAACTGAGATCTAGATCGTAATGTCGGACCAAGTTAGGTCGGGACCGTCTGAGGTCGGACCATGAGCCAGGTCGAATGATCATGCTGTTGGGTCATGGGCCTGGTAATAATTGGGCCTAGCCCACTGAGAATGCGGTGGATATAATATGTAGGAGACTGGGCTTGCTCGTTGGGCCTAACCCGTCACATTTATTCTGTTCAGGGCTCATATTTTCCTCCGTTCCTAAAATCTAGCAAAAAAAAATGCTAGTACTAAATATATAAATTGGGATGTGATAACATGACAAGTATTATTGCTGGCTTGGTTGGATAACTTTCATTATATACCTGAGGTGCCAGGAATGAATCCCCACAAAGGTGTTCAACATATTTTTTTTTTACTATGTATTGTATTTTTTTATATATATATATTAAGGACCCTATATTAAATTTAGCTTTACTATGTATTGTATTTTTTAATATATACTCCCCCCGTTCCAGGTGAGTGTGGATTTATTTCCTTTTTCGTCCGTCTCAGGTGAATGTGGACTGCCCAATATGACTAAGAATCTTTACTATTCCACCCTCTTATTCTCTCTCCTACTTTACTTTTACACTCACAACACCAATCAACTTACTATTTCTCCCACTCATTCTCTCTCCTATTTAATTTTTCATACTCACAAACACCTCATTCCACTATTTATCTCTCTTACTTTTCCTTAATTTGTGTGTCTATATATATATATATATATATATACACACAATACAAAGTGAGTATTCAACCATATCTCTTAATGTTATACAAATAAATTATACTACATATTATATTTATGTATTACAAATACAAAGTTTTATAAAGATTTATATATATATATATATATATATATATATATATATATATATATATATATATATATATATATATATATATATATATATATATATATATATATATATATATATATATATATATATATATATATATATATATATATATATATACACACACACACGATTCAAAGTGAGTATTCAACCATATCTCTTAATGTTATACAAATAAATTATACAACATATTATATTTATGTATTACAAATACAAAGTTTTATAAAGATTTAGTATATAGGCGGGACATCCTAACGTATCACAAAACCAAACTGAATCGATCAGGTTTAACAATGTCACATATCATATCTACCGTAGTACCGTAGTATTCTACGAATTATTTATTTTGATTATTTGTTTTGTTTATGTAATATATATATATATATATATATATATACATATATATATATATATATATATATATATATACATATATATATATATATACATATATACATATACATATATATATACATATATATATATATATATATATATGTATACATACATATATACATATATATATATATATATGTATACATACATATATACATATATATATATATATGTATACATACATATATATATATATATATATATATATATATGTATACATATAGTATGTCACACACGAAGCGACCTAGCTGGAAGTGGAGGTGGAGGCATTATAAAAGACGAGAAGTCGTCAGAAGCATTTGTGACTGAATCACGTATGTTCTTTTCATGAAACCTCTTAATATAATCCGAAGCCCGAAGATTTGTTATGGAAGTATTTACCTCATTTTTTAGTTGATTCCTCTCTTTATCTTGCTTCTCGGTACCTTGAATCATAATACACATAGTGCTCTCTCTTCCATCTGATTCCTCCATCAAGTAGTTTTGCGACTTGGGGTTACCTCGATCGGGCTTTCGTGACCATTGATTTGAGCGTGGAGGTGACACCGGTAACACATTGACCGAGAGGGTTGCGGATTGTTTGGGAAGTGAATTATTTTTTCTTAAATTGATAGATGCAAGAGAAAAATAAGATAGTTTGATGATGTTGGTCACCAAATGCACTGATTTCTCACACAAGGATTTATTTTTTTGCCTAGACTTGATGGTCATTGGCAATGACAGGCAATGACAAGATTGTATAAAAGTTGAATAAAGGATAATGAAATGAAAAGGAATTTATATGATGTGTGGATTTGTGAAATTTGGTTCGGGGAGAGAAAAATGTGCAATTTGCTATGTGGTGGGCTAAGGATTTGGTAACAACAAATAATGGGTGGGTGTCTACATAGGCCTGTAAAGTAAGCTTTTTTGTTTGTATTTGTTGACAATGTTGGGTAGAAAGGAGAAGATAGCATGAATCCAGCCTTCAAAAAGCATATGAATATATACTCCATAAAAAATATGGTATTTTCATTCTTGTTTTTCCAAAGTATAGATAAATTGGAATCGTTTGAACCGTGAAACTGAAACTGAAACTGAAGCGAAAATCGATAATTTTGAGTTCAGGTAGGACAGCTAGCTCATGTGACATTATAAAGTAGTACGACACTATGACTTTTTTTTTTTTTTTTTTTTTTTTACCTGCGGGTTAGAACCGAATCAATCTTGACCACTGCGCACCTGGATCACTCGCATATCTTGGCGGAGGTAAATCGCGGGATATGTCGTATGCGGCCAAAGGGGTGGCAGCCGCGCCTATACTTTCCCTGGCGAGCCTCCTGCGCATTTACACTATGACTTTTTTTGGCTTCATGAAACGTGCTTAATCAAAGGACGAATTTGAACATGATTCTAAACTTCTAAAACTGCCTTTCCCTTCCTCATTCCTCCTCCACTATTTGGCCCTTTAATTTTATCTTTTCTAAACCAACCATCTCTCAAAAATATTCAAAACAAAAATGACATGAAATTTAGGCATATTGTATTTTAAATGAATAGCAACGGCACAAATTAGATTTCGAGCAATAAATTTTCAAACATACACTAATGCCCCTGAATGGAACTAGGCGTGGGCAACGAAATACGCAAGCTAATGACATTAATTTTGCCTTGTTAAGATCTAAAGCAACCGGGGAATAGGGCAAGTGAGCAGTCGCAGTCTAAGTCTGGTAGTTCGACTCTTGAAAGAACGAAAGTTTATTAAGATTTGGGGCTGATGTTGTCAATACAACTAATATTACGAATTAAGGATCATTAATTTTAATATGGACGATGGAGAGGTGTCAACGAGATTTTGGGTATTTTACTGCCTCACCACATGCTACTAAGGCTATGAATTAAAAAATAAACGATTGAACGAAGAAAACAGCTATGTCGTCCAACTAAACAGGCCAAAATATTCAAGTTCATAATAATGGAAAGGTGTAACTTGTAAGGGGTGTAGAAGTATTTACCATATTTTAGCAGGCTAGAAATGCAATAATACAAAACTAGCAACGGATGGAAACTAGAAACCGAAAAACAACACAGCGATGTGAGTTTAGATGTGACTCTTCTCCGGACCGGTCAACAATCGAACCCCTCCATTTCCTCCTCTGTATCTCTGTCCCCCCTCCCTCCCCCAATTTCACTCATCTCTCAATCAATGGCCTTCCTATTTTCCAACCATTTTCACTCCTAATCAAAACCCTAACTCCCCTACAATGAAGCTTCTCCACCTCCTAATTCTCACCCTCACCCTCGCCACCGCCGTCACCGCCGTCGAAGACGATGTCCGCTGCCTCGAAGGCATCAAAACCGCCTTAACAGATCCTCTAGGCAAGCTCACATGGAGCTTCTCCAACACCTCCAACTCATTCATCTGCAAACTCGTTGGCGTTTCCTGCTGGAACGAGAAGGAGAACCGTCTCATTAGCCTTCAGCTTCCTGCAATGAGCCTTACCGGTTCGTTGCCTGAATCTCTTCAGTTCTGCCAGAGTCTTCAGAATTTGGATCTCTCAGGTAACTCTCTCTCCGGTTCGATCCCGCCGCAAATATGTACTTGGTTGCCTTATTTAGTAACCCTAGATTTGTCCGGTAATGCACTCACCGGTTCGATTCCTGGTGAAATGGCTAATTGTAAGTTTTTGAATACTCTTTTACTGAGTGATAATAAGTTATCCGGCTCGATTCCGTTCGAGCTCGGCCGACTTGACCGGCTTAAACGGCTTTCACTTTCGAACAATGCTCTCTCCGGCTCGATTCCTTCCGATTTGGCTCAGTTTAGCGCTGGTGAATTTAGTGGAAACGATGGGCTTTGTGGTAAGCCATTGGGGTCAAAATGTGGAAGTTTGAGCAACAAGAGCCTCGCTATTATCATAGCTGCCGGCGTTCTAGGAGCTGCAGCTTCCATTCTTCTCGGTTTTGCCCTCTGGTGGTGGTTTTTTGCAAGGACAAATCGGAAGAAAAAGAGAGATTTGACTGATGGGAAAGATCAAGGCAATTGGATTGATAGATTGAGAGCTTATAGACTTGTTCAAGTGTCACTCTTTCAGAAGCCACTGGTGAAAATCAAACTGAATGATATATTGACAGCAACAAACAATTTTGATCACAATAATATTATCATCACAACAAGAACAGGGATTTCATATAGGGCTATCTTGCTGGATGGATCAGCATTGGCGATAAAGAGATTAAGTGCTTGTAAGCTTAGCGAGAAGCAGTTTAGGTCCGAAATGAATAGACTAGGGCAACTGAGGCATCCTAATTTGGTGCCTTTATTGGGGTTTTGCATAGTTGAGGATGAAAGACTTTTGGTGTATAAGCATATGCCTAATGGGAGTTTGTATTCGCTTTTGTATGGGAGTAGTAGTCAGCTAGATTGGCCTTCAAGGGTCAGGATTGGCCTTGGTGCTGCTTGTGGATTTGCTTGGCTTCACCATGGGTGTGATCCTCCGTACCTTCACCAATATATAAGCTCGAATGTGATTCTTGTGGATGATGATTTTGATGCAAGGATAACTGATTTTGGCCTGGCCCGGCTCGTGGTTTCTGCTGATTCAAACAATAGTTCTTTCAACAATGGTGACTTGGGTGAGTTTGGTTATGTGGCTCCGGAATATTCTAGTACTATGATTGCATCAATGAAAGGGGATGTGTATAGTTTTGGAGTGGTTCTTTTGGAATTGGTGACCGGACAAAAGCCTCTTGAAGTGATCAATGCTGATGAAGGGTTTAAAGGTCATTTGGTTGATTGGGTTAATAATCTTTTGGCCACTGGTCGAATTAAAGAAGCCATTGATAGATCTCTTCGTGGAAATGGGCTCGATGATGAAATATTGCAGTTTCTGAGGATTGCTTGCAAGTGTGTTGTACCTAGGCCTAAGGATAGGCCTTCCATGTACGATGTTTACCAGTCATTGAAGAGCTTAGCTGAGCCAAATGGTGTTTCAGATCAGTTTGATGAGTTTCCATTGAACTTTGGTAAATAAGGTCATGATCACAGAAATTAGTTTTTACTGCTAAAAGTTGGCGGGTCTGTATCTTTTGTAATGGCTTTCGAAAAGAGGATTTGGGCGTCGTAATGGTATGATTTTCCCTTTCCACTTTTCAAATTCATATTTTTCGGCAACTTTATGTACTTGTAGTAGAGAAATCGAATATGCTCTTGCCATTCGTCTCTGTATCTTGTTGTTTGTAACCTGATCGGTTTATGTTCAAGACTATATCATCAACTTGTAGTGAATCGGACATTTATTTTATTCAGAGCTTTAGCTTTGGCCTTGTTTTGGCTATAAGACTCGAATGTGACATTTTCTAATGGATTCTGTTCAAGTAGCAATCAAAGAATGGACCAATCAGTTTAGTTGATATAAAGGAAGTTTGTTTTTGTTTATGAAGTAAGACAAGAACCGATGATGTTATTTACTTAGCAACCAAAATTGTGCAACAAATGCCTTTAAAAAAAACTTTTAAACCGTTACTTACCTCTTCTTCCATTCTTCTAGTTACAAAATGCCTTCCTCTTATATATATCACTCCCTCCGTCTCAAAATACTTGCAGTTTTAGGAGAGATTTTTTTTTTCCTCAAAATATTTGCATTTTACACTTTTCCATAATAAAACTGACACATTTTACCTAAACTATCCTTATTTATAATTAGTTAGTTGTCATTATAAAAATATTTAATTGCCTAGATATTTGAAATATTTAAAGGGTAATTTAGTCTATTTTTTATATGCATTGATTTTTTTTCTTAGACCATCTTCAATGGTTTGTTGAAATAATAATGAATATTTTTAAAATATTCATTATTATTTCACTTATATAAATATATTAGTACATATGCCCGTGTCCGAGGACACGGGTCTTTTTTTTTTTAATTAACATAAACATTATAGTTACAAATTATAGTGATGTATGAACATAAACATTATAGTAAAAGCCCGTGTACAAGGACACGTGGTATATTTTTTTAATTAACATAAACATTATAGTTACATGCCCGTGTCCAAGGCCACGTGGCCCACATGATTTTTTTTTTAAAAAAATTTAATTTGTTTTTTTAAATAAAAAAAAAATTATTTTTTTTAAGGGCGAAATGACAAAAATAAATAAATTCCAACTTAATTTCACGTTGCAAACAAAGCAATTAGTAATATTATTTTAGCTATAAATCCTTTCTCCATCCAACTCCAATAGTACAAATTCCATAACATGAAAAAAAAAAAAAAAAAGTAAGATAAAAGAATGAATAGTGCCATGTGTGGAAATTCCCATTTCCCCCACAAAACAAAGGAAAAGGGACAAAAAAAAGGCTAAAAAGATGTGCATTAGATTTATTGATTTGTAAATCAAAGCCCCAAAATGCATCATCTTTGACCTAATCAGATCAATTAACCTCAACCCACAAACATCTAAACCCTAATTTCAATGTTAACTTGAACGATCTAATTTTAAATTACTAAGAAATCAAGAATTGTACAACCCAAATGAACACATACAAATGTGTGTGTGTGTGATGAGGAATACCTTCTCGGTGTTGGAGGCGGTTGCTTGAAGCTGACCATTCCTCTCTTCTAAACTCCTTTGCAATCTACAAATCTCTTTTTCCATCTGCTTAGCTTTGGTCTCTGCTTTCTATTAGCAAAACAAAACCCACAAAAAATTGAACTTGGATTTACAAAATCAGATGGTCCCACATACAAAGACAACTTCAAACTTAACAAAAAAAGAAAGAAAGAACAAAAAGTGGAAATGATTTCATTTCCCCAAGTACCCACATACAAAAAACAATAAAAAATCAAACTTTAAAAAGCAAAACCCAATAACAAAGGGAAAAAAATTCAAGAAACTCAAAGAAAGAGTTTAACCTGTCTAGTTAGGGTTTCACGAGCAAATGATTGTTCTTGACACGTGAGGCGGCTGCGAACCTCCTTGAGCTCTGCCGCCAGAGTTTCAAAAAAATTAAGAAAGTAGAGTTTTTAGTACTTCTATTAGCAGATATCCAAATATACCCTCAATCAAATATATAAATCAGTGCAATCTGGGACATGTAATCAAAGGAACAATATGCATTTTAAACTAAGATACATAAATGTGATTAGATACCTATAACAATCCCAGAAAAAAAGAATTTGCTAAAACTAATAAAATCTAACCTCAAAAATCAAACAATTGAGTGGAAATTTATTAAGATTCTGCAATCCAAAATCCCAAAACACAAACACAATCCCAGATTCCGAGAAAAAGAATTTGCTAAAACAAATAAAACGTAACCTCAAAAATCAAACAATTGAGTGGAAATTTATTAAGATTCTGCAATCCAGAATCCCAAAAACACACATAAACACACATACAAACCTGAAGGGTCAATCTGGTCAGCTGCTGGAATCGGACTTTGCGACTGACTAAGAGATTTTCCAATTTCCATAACTTTAAACAACAACCAGCTAAATTATCGAACAGTAAATTTCTTAACTTTAAAAACTCTACTTACATGTCCCAGATTGCAATGTATTGCTCCCCAATTTTACATATATTTGAAGATGTTGGGTGGGGATTTTGGAAGTCTGCAAGGAGGAGCATCAATTTTGGAGTCACGCGAATCCAATCCGCTGCAATCCGTCCGCAATTCGCCCGCAAACCGCATGGCTGCCAATGGGGGCGATCGTCCCTGCGCGGTGCCCCGGTGAACACGAATTTTCATCATTTTCTTCGATCAAATTTGTAACAGAATAAAATTAGGGTTTAAATTTTATGAGAAATATACCTCTTCGACTTTGGTGAGATTGAGTTGGAGAGTGGAGTTGATCCACGACAGGATCTCTGATCGACCGACGAAGTAGGCATCGTTCATCATCCCGGCGTGGTCTAGAGAGAGAGTAGGGATGGGAGGAGGAGCGGATGAGAGAGAAAGAGAAATGGGATTTGAATTTAGAGGTGGGCTGAATTCGTTGGCTTTACAGTTTGAAAATGAATAATTTTTTATTAAGGGTAAAATGGGAAAGTAACTAAATAGTGAGGGCAAAATGGTAAAGTTGGCAAGTGGCACTATTCATTGAACAGTGGAAAGGATGCTCTCATTTATACTATAGATTATGTTATTTATATTTTATACTATAAAATCTTTTCATATATATCGGAAAAAAATTAAAATAAAACAATTTTCTAAAAAAATTGAGAGGAAAACGATATAGCGCAGCTCTATCTCTTGCACCAAAATTTATGCAAGAAATAGAGTTGCTTCATGATATAATAGAGCAAGGTTTAGAGTACTATTGGAGCAAAATAATGCTCTATTTTCATATTTTAGGGTACCATTGGAGATAATCTTAATATGTATGAAAATTTCAAAAACTACAAGTATTTTGGAATATAGGGAGTACTTAATATTTCCAAAATAAGTGTTATATTTTTAAATAAGGAAAGTGGTATTTTACAATAAGAAAAATAATGCACACATAAATTGATTATTTCATACTGATCTTAATGAAAATGTTTGACAAATCACTTTTTTAAAGCGTTAATTTCACTGCTCGATTCTGGACAAATTTAATTTGTTTTACTGTCTTTTTGAGATTTAATTTCGCATCACTTATCAACTTTATTTAAATAAAATGTCTACTTTTGCTTAAATCTATCAAGTGATTTGCTTTAATATTGGAAGAATGCTTCTTAAATTTTAAAAAAGTATCATAATATCTCAATTTTTTGAATGATGGTTCGGCGGAGGTGATGGCAGACGGCAATATCGATGATGTTGTATCATATTTTTGAATAATGGTTCAAAGTTCTTTATAGTAACAAAAAAAAATATTTTTGGGGAAGATTGCTTAGAGAGAGCAAGTATTTTGAATAGAGAAAATACAATTATTTTTTTCTCAATAGAAAATTCAGTTCAATTCTATCTTTGACTTTGCAGCCACACGGGTTCGAACCGTGACAATCATGGAATGAAATACAGTACAGTGCGATCCATCAACAACATTCAGAACCCCAACCATAGACACGCGAAGCTCAGACGATCAAGACGAGCCTCCTCTAATGGCTTCTCCAAATTCGCCACCGTCGTTCGTCCCGCTCATCTTCTTATCCACCACAATTTTCAATCTCTTCCTCGTCTCTGCCGATTCAGATCTCTTACTAGGGCACAAATTGTAAGGCAAATCTCTCTCCTTTCTCTTATGTGATTGGTTGAATTGAAGGATTCGTTAATTGATCGGAGTCGGTCGTTGATCTAAAATTAATCGCAGAGCAGGACGGAGGAGTTTGATGAGCTTCAAGGAGAAGGCAACCGGCAGTAATATTACGTACGAGTGCTCTCCTTCTGGCCCTTGCGTTTATTGCCTCTACTCCGAGAAGGTACTGTCAGTGTGTCTAGGGTTTCGCTATATGCTGATAGAGATTTTGTGTGTGTTGATTTTTGTTTGGTTTAACATAAACATATGTCCTGCTCCTGTTAGAACAGCTTGTAAATTTGTTCTAGCAATGAAATTAGGTGACTTGCTGTTTAAGAATTAGAATCAGATGAACAAGAATCGGAAATATTATAGTGAAATAGTTAGAGTGAGGTCTAGTATGCTATCTATGCTATTGTTTTTAAAAGATCTACTGGAGTATGATGTTTGTCTGTTCTAGTTGTGTCAGAGAGAGTTTCATGCAAATGGTTATAATCATCTCAATCAATGTAAGTGTTTGTATATATAAAACTGAATTGAGAACTGAGATCAAGGAGTTGTGGATAAATTTGAAATAATGAGTTGTTTCTGGATTTTGGATATGAATGAATGGCTGTTGAGGTTGATTGTAGGCCTCCACCACTGTTTCAAGGACCCATTTCTATTTTAAGTAATAGGGCTAACTGTATTTGTAATCATTGCCAAATCATCTATCATCTACTGAATCAAAGTTTAGCACACTTGTTTACTTGAACATATATATAACTGGAATCGGAGAGCCATAAATTGATTCGAATCATGAATCTTAAAGAATTTTAAACGGGGTCAGTATTATTTCGAATATGGACTATTCTAAATAATACCTGCATTTAGTTTAAAGGGGGGCAAATTTTCAAATTAGTGTCTGGCCTCTTAAGACAAGGGGTGGCTCCGCCCCTGAATCTTACATTTCAACCTTCCTATGGACTTAACTCGATAGGTAGTTTTATGTGGATTGGAAATTCCTTATAAATCTGTATTTACATTCACCGGAGTATGTTACGGGAATTTGGTAGGGGAAGTGGCTATGATTTTTTGAGTTGCTTCTCCAAGTTTGCTTGTGCATTCTTTTTTATTCTTGCTAAATGAGCATCTCCTTTCGAGTTTTCAAGGAAAAATAAAGAAGTTATCGTTTGAGCCAATTTAGTACGTCTTCCGCCCCTAAATAAATTACATTATTCCAAAATGAACGTCCAAATTTTGGAGAAGTTACTCAACCCTCCCCATGAAACAGCAAGTTCTAATTCACACTTACTCTTGTGATGTAATATGGTAAGATAGTTAAGTTGTTTTTCTTTTTCTTATGCTACTAAAATGTTTAAATCTCAACTCTTCTCAGATGTCCCTAAAAGTGAAAATTGGACATTCATTTAGGGGCGGAGAGAGTAGCATATATACATACATAAATGCATTTGTGGCCACATTGCAATAATGCAAGTGCACTGTGGACATCACAAATAGCAAAGGTGAATTTAGTAACATCATTAGAGAATGGACTTTCATGTTCCGAGTATTTTTGTTTCTTTCTTTTCTTTCTTGAAAAGAACGTCATTTGGGATGGAATGAGTTCCTTAGGTTTTGATGTTAAAGTAAATAAAAGAATTTGTTCAACTCTACGTGTCACATGAAAACTCTATCTGTTGGGTTTACCGACAGAATCATTGCCTCTTTAAGAATTTTCTCTCTTTTTGGTGTATCCACGAAAAAGATGGTTATCTTTTGAATCATGATATTCTTTTTGCACAAATTGGTTACTTTCTGACTGCTTCCGTTTTGGATAGTTGGTGTTTGCTATCATACAACCCCCATCTTAGTTATTACTTGTTCAATATGTTGATTTTCCAGTTGGACTACAATGTGCCTATCCCAATATTAATGTTTAACATGTGATGAAGCATTGTGGTTTCCAACTATACACTATGCCATAGAAGTTTGTGAGATGAAAGAGTAGCAATTTTGATGATACTCTGATCTTACCATAAAAAAATAATAAAAATATAACAACAACAATAATAAAAAGTGCTAAAAATCGACTTTTATTTGTGCTACTTTTATGTTTGATACTAATTTTTCTGTGGCTTACACCATGTTTTATCTTTTATTATTTTATTTATGAAAATTCAATGTTGTCCTGATAATCCTGCTAATATCATCTTCACTTGGTTGTGGTCCCTACTTTCATTACATGTTTTCTGCTCAAGTTCTCTATGGGACTCAAAACTATTTTGCATTTGTCAAAATGCATGTCAGCTGGTGGCAGTGGTAGATTTCCTGTATGCCTATCTCCAATTTTTGGTATGCATATACGGGAAGGATGATAGACTTCTTTGTGGGCTAACCTAGTGAAGTCTGATTCAAATCTTCTAAAGTATGCTTCCGGAGATTTTATCTTTCTTGCCAATATAGTTTATTACATAATTGGATTCTGATAATTACTGCTATGATTGCTTTGGCAAATATCCCAAGTGCCCAGCTTAGTTTATCTTGGTTCAATTTATTTTAGAGATGACGTCTGATTTAGGAATTATATTTGCGTTCTGAATCATCTACTCCCTCAGATTGGAAATAAGTGTTCACTATTCCTTTTTGGGTGATCAAAAATAAGTTTCCACTTGCTTTTTTTGAAATGCTAAAATTACTTGTATCCACAAGTTTTTTTTTGGGGACCCACATCCAAAGCATTTGTATCCTTTAATTTCTTATTTTAATGTGTCAAATGAGTACTCATTAATGTGTGCTAAATCAAAGTGGACACCGATTTTAGATCAGATTGTGTATTTCACTTCTATTGCTTAAATTGGCTTCAATACATTCTTTCTTTTTCATACTTAGTTTTCTGCATGGTTTCTTGTAGAATGATGAGAAATATCGATGCAGTGAAACTGGATACCGAATTCCTTTGAAGTGTGTTGAAACTGGAACAGCTGCAGACAAAGGAAACAGTAAAAAGACTAAGAAGGGGCGATCTGCTGTTGAAAACACTAATAACAAAGTAAGACAAAATATAATGTTGCCCGAAACAAAAGAGTTGACTACTTCAATAAAACACAGAAATTTATTGGAAGATTCATCCAAGACAGACGGTGAATCAGAACCTTATATTACCTATAGAAGCTGTATACCTGCAGTTGACGACGAGAAATTGTCAGTGCTTGGCTTTGAGGTCAGTTCTGCTCTTTCTGTATACTTCTTATTTGTTGTTGTTGCTACCAGATCTTGTAGTTGCTGCATGCTATATTATCCCTCCGTCCCTAAATGAATGTCCAATTTTGACTTTGAGGGACATTTGTAAAAATGTTAGATTTAGGCTTTTTTAGTAGCACAAGTACATGAAAACCCTAAATGATCTCACCATATTACATCATGAGTATAAGTGTAAATTTGAACTTCTTGTTTGATTAGGGATGATTTAGTAACTTCAACAATACAAAGACAATTCATTTTTGGACATTCATTTTGGGTCGGAGGGAGTAAGAAATTATACTAAAACCTCAAGATATACACAAGAATAGACGATGGCCAAGACAACGACTTGTTTGGATTTTTTTTGGAATTCCTTTCATCCAAACAAATAACATCAAATATCCCTCATTGCGATAGTAAATGATCATCGTAGTGCCTCACAGACCATGTAACATGCATATTAAGGAACATGGACATGTGACCCCATCTTCCCTAATCGCCCAAATATTCTACTCCGCAATTCTGAAGGAGTCGGCCTGGGCCCACATCTAGACACACATTATCATGAAAATCAAAGGCGCACTTGTACGGCAGCATTTGATCCGGCTTGTCTTGGTTTCCAAGTTCTGGCTCTTCTCATAAACGATGAAGTTATATATGCCCATGGTATAGTTAGTTGGGGTACTTATCAGAAAAGACTGAAATTGGTTCCAGTCGTCGAACCATTGCCTGAATGGCTGAATGATCCGTAAATTTGCCAAAATTGATTTTTTATCTTCCTTAAAACACAGTAACCAAAACACTCAAAAGAGCAGCTTTGGACGTTAAATGAACAATAGTCTTCCTTTTTCACACCGATTGTTTAGTTTATGGGTTTCATTGCCAGAGTAGTGGTGGCCCCCAATTTTGCCTTTGCAATAGATTGTGAAGTAGACACATTAAGCCCTTTTAAAGAATATCAAATAGGAACAACTTGAAAGTTAAATCAGGCAAACATGGACTTCCCCTTGATTTTGAGTCTTAATTATTGCCTGTTTTCGTTTCCTCGTCCCTATCTGTTTCATTCCATATTGAGTCTCATTTTTAATATTAATTTTGTACTTATTTTGCAGGTTCTCATGTTGGGTTTGCTCCTTGTAAGTGGTTCAGCAATATTCCTTAAAAAGAGGCAGACCTCTGTTATGCAGGGAGCTGTGAGAATCCCAACCAGCTCTAGGTTTTAGGTTTTTGAACCGTCCTTAGTCTCCTTAGTCTGTTTAATTATCTTCGTCTTTCTTATAGCCGTTGAATATCAAGAAAACAACATAACCTGTTTATGTTATATATCAAGGAGAGTTCACCATCCATCAGCTCTGGATCATGGAGATCAGGAGACAACCGAAAGTACAAGCAGCAACTAAAAATTCCCACTGTCAGGCCTTATTTCACAACCGCTTCCATTACCATATCAGCAAATCATCGCACATTTGAAAGGGTAGTACCCGACAATTGTCAAACATAAAGTTTTATGTATTGTAATTTTCCGCATCTGTGCTACAACTATCCACCATGAAATTTCACTATTGTGTGTAAACTCAGAAATGCTCAAAAAAGAAACAATAAACTGCTTGTACACAAGCCAAGTTAAAATTCTTGTAATGTACAGACAAGATGCAAGATATTAGGCGTTGCTTCGGGACGGGAAATGCTTTACTTTCTGCCTAAGCACACAAGCATCAATACCATAGAGTTTTTCAGGTCAGAGTAATTACTACATCTGAATGACTGAAAGTTGTCTGCAAAGGAGTCATTTTCTATTTGCATAACCATAACGGGGGAGAACTCAAAGCTATAAATTTATTACCAAAGTTCACATATTGTCTCCCCTGATCAGTAAAACCAGAAACTCGATGATGGCCATGCTGGTGAAAATCTGTTTTTCTACCCTACAACTACGAAATTACATGCACACAATATTGTACCATGTTATTGCTGCTTCCGGGGAAAAAAAAATATACAAAGACAAAATAACTTCCTTGGTCGTCACGCTTCAGTCCTCCGGTAAGCTAAGCTCCGGAAAATCTTGTTTTGTCAGCAGCAACACATTTTAACTCCAAAAGAAAGAATGATGTTGACAATAATGTCCCTCAAACAACAAAACTCCGTTTTTAAATAGAAACATCTACATGGGTCACAAGATTGGTAGGTTGAGGAGGATTACAAACAACCCACGGGAAGAGATTGGAGAGATCACAAAAAATAATCAGGAGTCTTGCGTGTGGTATCAGGCTCTATCTGCCGTGGGGCCGGGTCAAACTGAAGGAAGTTCTGCTCCATGTTCTCCCCAATTTCCAGTATCGCAGCCATATTTCCGCACCGGTAACAATAGTTTGGAGCACTAAAAACCGTCACTACGTTATTTTCCTGAAAAGAAAGAAGTAAGAAGTACCACATATAAACAAAGATGACCGAGGAAGCCCAATAATAACATAAAATATAGGACGCCATGAACTTCCTATTTGGATTTCAAACAGGAAATACTACATCCATTCCATAAAAATAGTGCTACTTTTTTCCAAGATAGATTTGATAGAACATTGAGAAATAATTTATGTTAGTTTATTTATCCTAATGAAAATCCAAAAAAAAATGTTATTGATAGTACTTTCAATTTTCCATCATTTCCGATGGAGCCAAAGACTCACTATTTTTTGGCTTGGAAATATGATGAATAAAGCAAAATGGCTCACTAAACTGTTTTCGCTTCTTTGTTATGAAGCAACAGTCAGTCCATACAATTTTCGATGGTGTATATCACGAACAAGTTTTGGTACTTTCAATGGTGTATCACGAACAAGTTTTGGAAATTCATTTGGATAGTTAGTTCCCCCTTCAATCAAATTAACCACCAAGAAAGTGGAACTATTTTCATGGGACGGAGTGAGTATAATCAAACAGGAAGAAGAAAAACACCCATTGAAGACGTGCTGACAAACCTGAGACCAGTTGTAGCCTTCCATAACAAGCTGGTGGGCTCTTGAAATAAGAGTGAGTCCATTAGTGTGATTGAACTGAGCTGCTATGTCTTGTCCGAAGGTATAGCCAGCTCCACGAGGAGAAATTCCCCACCCACATCTGTCATCCGGATCAGACCACAAAAGATCACACATTGGTCCTTCATGTGGAACCTACAAAACCACCAACAAGAATGTCAGTGTAAGACGATAGCAGTTACAGTGACTGAAACTTACTGCAAAGCACGTATTCTAGAAGCCAGTTCAATAACGGACAGTTAAGAAGTGGGGTTGGCTAACATAAATCGTTATGGATTCGTCAATTAAGAAATGAGAAAACAATGAAAAAGTGAAGAGATGGTAAAATAAAATAAAAAATGTGAAAGCTAAAAAGATAATAGAAGAAATAAGTATGAAGAAAATCAAGAGAAGCATGTATATAGACACATTTGAAAAGATATGAACAAAAAAAAAAATTATAATGCAGAAATTAGACAGGCAGAAAATGAAGAGAAACAAAGTTTAAAACCAGAAGTATATAAAGTTATAAACCCAAAGCCTATAGTCACAGTAATAAAGACCTTAAAGTATGATGTAAGATGTGCTACACAATGGCCAAAGGAAATATCAAAGAATTTACTACGTATATGCACTACATTATAGCAAATACCTCTTGTATGCGATCCAATGCTCGGATATTATCTAGCGTATCCAAAGAAGGTGAAAGTCCTCCATGCAAACAGAATACCTGTTATCCAACAATGGAGACATGTCAATGGCGATTATAAAATCACAGTAAAATTCATGCATGTGTATTCTTCAGACCTGGCTCTCAATAAGTGCTGTGAGGGGTAGGTAATCGAAAAGGTCGGTAAAATGCTTCCAGACGTTAGCATTTCCATACTTCCTCAAGCATTCATCATAAAAACCATACCTGTGATAGAAATGAAGGAATGTGATTAAGAATGATCTATTTCATGTTCAAAAAAGGAGTTCATATGCTATCTTTCCAAGAAAATCAAACCAACATTTATTTATTAGTGAGCTTGAGCAAGCATGTAACCAGACTCAATTGATACCATAAGCAGAGTCACAATTGGGTGGATACAAACACAATGCAAGTTAAGTAAATAGACAGAATCAATTGCATAAATACAATTTCAAGTTAAGTAAGCAATCTCCAGAAATTTTGAATAACAAGATTCATCAAAGAACTTCCGGGCACAAAAAATAGTTGCATAAAGACCTCATAAAATCTTTCTGCAAGTAGCTTTATGCGTCTAAATGTAAAATGTTTACATCCTAAATTACAGGCTGAACCTTAATTTTGGAATTTCTTTGGTTATCTCCAATCCTTGGTCTAGTGGATAAAATTTTACAAGGATTGTCACCATTCACCACAGTTGGAACATAAGGTCTTACACTTGAGTAATTTGCCGGCTCTCGTGATTTCCTCTTAGGATTGTAATTCTGTCTCTATAACGAACTTTTAGAGCCACTAGAAGTGTGACAGTCTCCACTGAATAATACCCACGGTCTGCAACAGCAATAGATATATTAATAACGCAATCATGTTTCTGTTAAGTAAAATAGTCAATTGCTAAAATTAAGAGCTCACATCAATCACATGCCAAGAAGTGAAATAATCAGTTGATTAGATGAAAAAAGGAAGACCATTTAGGGTAACGTACTGTATAAACTTTAAAAGACTAGCCCACTTTTGGTTTGAATAATGTAGAAGCTACTTTCATGTTAGTTTTCAATTATGGAAAAAACATGGATGGCGTTAAGAAAATAACAAGATTTCTGATGTGGATTAAATAAAGCAGTATATTATTTTGTTATCTTTTACAGCATCCATGTTAATTCTTTAATTGTAAACAAAAATGTATTGCTATGCTATATTTGTCAAACTAGAAGCATGCTAGTCTATTTGTAAATTTTAGAATAGTACACCATCCTTATCAAAAGGTCTCAAAGGTAAGCCATACCAGACCTCCATATACTTGCATTTGGATAATGTATCTCATCTATTATCATTCCACAAATAATAAACGTCTTTTATCATTTCTATGTTTTATGACAAAATAATAAAGAAAAGCCATGTCAATAAGCTTGGGAAGTGATATCCATGAAAATGTAAAGAGAAACCACTGAACTGAATCATAAATTTGCAGGAAATGTGAAAACTCCAAAATATTTTACACAGCATTCTTATTAAGTGCATACATTACATTTTAATAGGTGCCATATCTTTTGAAGTAAATAGCCCTCTAGATTCTTTTTCGAGGTATTACCTAACGGACGATCCATATTTGCTTCAATAAGATAAGACGTGATATCTGCGCAGACTTGAGATTTCCTAAGGTCTCCTTGGTAACCCCAACTACTATATTTAAAAGGATAACACTTGATTCAACTATAGTCTCAAGTACAGCAGGACAAGGGAACTGTTATCCCTCCATTATCTCCCTTTCCCCCAACCTCATCATTTTTACCCCTGATTAAACCCCTTTTAACTCCATGCAAATTCCAATTAAAAAATAGGGACAATATATCCGGCTTCCAGGATTCAGTTTTTGTTACTATAACTATTATTATTATAATAATAATTGTTATTATTATTATTATTTTGGGGGGAGGTGGGTTGGGTTAACGAGGCAAGGTCAGGTGAGAATCCATCTGCTCTTGAAAGTCGCGCAAGGCAATGTTGAAAAAGCAGTGTTCTAAAAATCGGCCTAGGCGGCCGCCTAGGCGGCGCCTAGGCGCTAGGCGGCGGCCGGGCGCCGCGACTTTAGGCTAGGCGGGGCTAGGCGGGGCTAGGCGGGCTAGGCGGTCTAGGCGGCTGGGCGGGATGGGCAGGATTAGGCGGGACTAGGCGGGGCTAGGCGGGGCCTAGGCGGGATTGGGCGGTCTAGGCGGTCGAAGAGTTGGCGTTCGAGTTTTTAGATGCGTTCGACCGTAACGGGTGTAACTTTTGATTCCGGAGGAGTTACGGGACGCACAGCATATCAAAACGACCGTCTTTTCGAGAGGAACAAAAGTAATTGGGCTATGCCCCCTGAGCGGCCCATAAATAGGCCAAAAAACGCTTCTAAGGGCCTCCAACGGCCTTCTGAAGTTTTTATCCGTTTTTTCATTGTTTTGGACCTTTTCGTAATTTTGCAGTTTTAGGGTTTCTTTTCAGTAGGATTTTTTTCAGACTTTATATACTTTATGTTAAGGTTTTGAGAAATGACGCCGTCTTCTAATGTTATGGTTCAATGACCGAAATGCCCTGACCCATAGTTGAGTTGTTCAAGATTTATACATTTATCCTCTTGAATTTGTCACTATGGACAGAAACTATGGAATATATATAAAAATGTGTGTAAATTCGCGGCCCCGCCTAGGCCCCGCCTCGGCGCTCTAGGCGCTAGGCCCGACCTCGCCGCCTAGGCGCCGCCTAGCGATTTTTAGAACCTTGTGAAAAAGTGAACCATGTCAGTCACCTGACTCACCTCTCTTGCCTAGGCGAGAAGCAAGAGGCGCAAAATAGCAAGGAAAGGCAACACAAACATTTTCGTTCGAGAATTGAAGGATTTCAACCAAAGTTTGATAGAGTTTTACCCCAACTTGACCATCACTCGTCTATATCTACCCAATCAAATCCATCCATTACAATCAGATAATTTTCCTTTTCTTAGTGAGCGTGTGGGCATAACACTCCATAGTTGTTCCAAAAAATACACTATCCTAGGAAAGGCCATGTATTGTTTAAAGTTTACTTGAAGAGAGAAAGGGATCTTTCTAAAAAAGACTAGCACTAACGGCATCTTATATATATGACAACTCAAAAGTGAAGTGTAAGCAACATTAAGTTCCTGAAGTTTGCAATCACGATCATCCCACACCAAGCAGTTGAACAACAGGAAAATAGTACTCCCTCTGTCCCTGAATGAATGCCCGAATTCATGAAATTTTTGTCCAGAATGTCTTTTTTATAAAAACTGTCCCCTAAACGCTTTTTTACCAAAAGACATTCGCAATTCATTATATTGTCCTAAAATTAAATGTTTAGAAAGTGGATAACAAGAATATTTATGCATCATAGCCATTAAAATGAATAAAAACCACACATTTTTATAGTGTACCATAAAATAGAATTCAAACATTCATTTAGGGACGAAGGGAGTACACCTTATTAGATTCTTCACGCTCTTCGAACTCTTAAGAAGCGACGCAAGGCAATCACCTTTAAAACAATATTTTCCATAATGAATTATTCATGACGTCTTCTAAACTAATACTATATGGTGTCTTTTTGACCACTTACCAACCGACAACATAGAATAAAATAGAAAACTAAACTCACTAAAGTAAGAAATCATAAAAGAGTAATCATCTTCTATCTTTTGCCATTTTCATCATTTATCGATATTATCAATTTTCCTAATCGCTGGACTCATTGGCCTTCCATAATAACCTCAGCTGAACTTGATTCATGAGGCATAACAATTCTTGTTTCATTAAAGTTTCTATTTGAGGAGCTTCTTTTTCATTCACATATTCTACCTAACAACTCCAATCTTAATGCTCTCTCTCAGCCATACTTTCCAACATATTTCACATAATACCTGGATAACTATCCTGTAACACTGCTGACTTCCTCTAAATATTATACGGGCAAGGTTGATGGTGGCATACTAAAGCCAAATAATCCAGATCCGCTCACCTTTTCCAGGAACAATCGAGATTGTCTTTGAGTGGATAAACCTGTTTATGGAACAATCCAGTTTGTCTTTGAGTGAACAAACCCGAAATAAAGAGTAGCTATCCTGTAATACACTAATACTACTGACATCCTCTAAATATTAACTGGATGAGGCTGATGGTGGCATACATAAAGGAAAATAATCTAGAACCTCTCAGGCAACTTTTCCATGTCATCTCTATGTTTAAGGATTAATCTAGTTTGTTTTCGAGTGAATAAATCTGAAATATATTCAGTCTACTTGTTCCATAAACGACAAAGAGAGGGTAACCAATAATACCACCAAATTTCCAACCAAAATTTAGCAAGCCAATCACAAAGCCACTTCTGCCGAATATTAAATCTCAAGTGTATCTCCTAGCCATAGAGCACATGACTAAATATCACTCCGCTAAACTATTGTAATTACTGTCCTAGCTGAACTCATCTCAGCCCAGGCCGCAATATTCCCAATAGAAACATTATCAATCAACATGTTCAAATCATGATCAATCCTGCCTAGTTGTTTCCTTACACGCAACTACATTTGGATTTCATTACCGACAGTTCAATTGTTTCTATTTTTTTTTCATTTCTACATTTCAAACAGATGTAAAACAAGGCTCAAACAACTCGACACAGGACAATATTATTAGGTGATCCAAGATTTCAAATACAATAGAAACAAATCTAGTAAACTTCCATCTAACATGCACCATCTATATATAAACATGCCAAAAGTCTCATTGAAACAACTTAAAGCTAACAAAGTTTCCAACTAAAAGAGCAGTTAATAACAAACATTCAGACAGTAATACAGCTCCTCTTGAGCTCAATAACCACCAATAACATTTTCGGACATACAATCTGCTATATCAACGTTATCAAACCTTATTTTCTAGATTCTCTAGTTATAGATAACCAGCAAATCTAACACACAAAAACAATAGATCATATCATCCTTTCTTAATCATACAATAAATCCATTAGAAACCCATCCTAAAACAAATACCAAAGTTCATTTTTTTCTTCCAGAATTTCTATATATTCACAGAACAAATCGGTAAAACATACAAATGAAGGATAAAATTGAGCAATTTATAGCCAAAACATGCAAGTGGGGGATAAAAATAAGAATTTTATAGCCAAAAGATAACAAAAAGAAAAAAAAAACTCACCAACGTAATCGCCCATGAAAAGATAATTAGTATCAGGAGACTTTCCACCTATCCGAAACAGCTCAATCAGATCATAAAATTGTCCATGAATATCTCCACAAACGGTGACCGGACACTTTACCGGCTGCACATTCCATTCCTCCACAAGTATAGCCCTAGCTTGATCGCATAAAGTCTTCACTTCCGCCTCCGTCAACGGCTTGCACTCCATCAACTGCTCGATCTGCCGATCTATATCCGCGTGCGAAGGCATTTCTTCTGCCGCCGATCTCAAAACACTCCAGATCTATAACACTGTCGTCAGATCACAAATCTTAGATATGAAAATAAAATCGACTGGATTTTCAATGAGATTTTGATGATAATCGCCGATCCAAGCGACTAGATCGAACAAATTCTAGGGTTTCATTCTTTCTCCTCGTAAATTTTGAGATTCGTCTCCATAGACTAGAACATAGTTTCTTTTGAAATTTTGTGTGTGTGAGTAATTGGAGAATTGGAAGAAGGAAAAAGAGTGAAATGAAATTGAAATGAGAGTTAAATGAAAATGAAATGAAAATGCGTGTCTGTCTATCTTGTTTGTACGCGCGTCAGTATTGTGTGGAACGAAGTTTCTCACCCCGGTGGCTCCGCCGAGTCAAAATCGTTTGGGATAGCGACACGTGTCGTGATGTTCTTTTGGTGGTACGTACGCCCCATAGCGTAAGATAGCGAAGGTATTTGCTGGAACTTTTTGTGGCCAAATTGGGGAGCTAACGAAGAAAAAGATGGATAAATTTGCACTTTGGTACTCAGTATGAGTTTATTTTTAAGAGCCCTTTAACTATTGAATTGGTCAAAATTGGCTCAAAAGTTCTATTGGTTATAAGAGGAGGAAGGAGAATCCGAGGCTTTTGTGTGATTGTGTGTGGCTGTGGCCGAAGTCCGAAGACACAGTTTTTCCTTCTTCCGTTTTTTCCTTTAAAACCTCAATTTTTTATTTGAGTCCTTATGTTAGATTACAAGTATTTATGCTCGTGTTCATGACATGATAACGATATTCATTTGTTTAACGATTTAATCAAGCTGTACAATTTTTGATGCGACTATGAAAAATGGAGTTGGGTCCGAATAAGAAATTAAGCCCAATAGGTACAAATGGGCCCAATACGTTTAGAATGAGTATTAAAGTAGGTTCAGGGTAGTGAGGGGCATGGGTGATAAGGTGACATCCTGGGGGCGACATGTGAGAGCAAGGTCAAGTGGGGTATAGACCTTGGGGAATTGTAATTCGAAGACGGCGGGGCCGATGGCGAGAACCCCTCTGACGAAGAGGTCGGAGCTGGCGGCATTCTGAGTATTGCCGCCCATCCTTCAATTGTCGCTTGGCGGCTTATGTAGAAGGTAATCTTGCGCGGCGTTGGCCTGCCAGTTGGACCCACCTATCAACCATCAACTGTAGGGTGATTTGACAAGGTGAACAGGAAAATTCCACTAATTTTGGAGTTGGTTGAGGACCTTTGGTGGATGATTGACATGTGTCCCCCATGTGCAAGACACATGGGAGCTGGGTAGTATAAAACATGAGGAATAGTGCTATTTGAAGGGTACGTACTCTCTCTACTCTCTAAGCTCTCTCTCTCTCTCTCTCTAGAAACCTTCATTGTTGTTTATCAGTTCAGACATAAATCTTACTCTCACGCCGGAGGGGTTTTGCCGGAGCCACCCCCGACCTAGTTAACGTGTTTGCATGTGTGTAGGAGACCTAGCGAAGGAGGAGCTGCCGGAGTATCTTTCTTTTCAGTTCCTGTGCAACCAAATTTGTTTGGTCAGGCGTGGTTGTTGCGGTTCTGGTTGTTTTCAGTCGTGTGTTGCATTTGAGTTCTTGGTGGGGAGCTTAGAAAACCCTACCTTCAGAGTTACTGCTGGTGTTGTATATCTTTGCTGCTGGTGTTGATTAGTTTTGTTTCAGATTGTGTTTGTTTGTAAACCAGAAAGTGGACGGAATGGGTCAAGATAAAGGTGTTCAGGCAAAAGTTACCAAGAATCCAGCGTTGGAGACCCCCAACCCGAAGGATACCCGCAAGAACAGGTCAGGTTCTGCGTGGGATGGCGATGTGCAAACTACTGATACAGATTCGGCAATCAGGAGTGCCAGGGCGCGGGAAGAAAGGGAGCAAGTGGCAAGGGGTAAGGCCAGGGCTGATGAGTCGGATCCCGCTCCTTCGAAGACAGATGAGATAAGAGCTAAGGCCGATCAGTTAAGGGCGGATAATGAGTTGTTACTGAGAGTTCTCGCAAATAATCAGAAATTGAGAGAGATGGGTCAAGAGCCCTCCCAAATCCCGCCGGAGGTATCAACAGGGGTTGCGGGAAGGGCCCCGGTGGAAGAGCGAGCTGTTAGCCAAAGTGTAGCGAAAAGGGATGATAGGCGGGCGAGGGACATGCCGCCACCTAGGGAGAAGGTCAGAAAGCATAGGCGAGATGTGACTAAGGCGAGATCAGATGGTGCAGTGATTAAGAGGAAGCATCAAGATCATGATGGAGGGAAAAAGGAAGAGGTTATATCACAAGTCAGGGAACTCGCGTGAAAAGTCTTATTACTATGAAAGTGATGAGGGGTCGACTGCAGACAAGGATTACAGACCTAGTCGCTCAAAGTATTCTGATGACAGTGCTTATTTGGAGGAGAGGTCGCATCGATCACGACATTCGGAAGTGTCCCGCCGAGATGAAAGATCGCCGCGCGATAGAGATCGCAGGCGACCTGAAAGGAGGGGTAGGGATAAGGAAAGAGAGAAATCGGAAAAAGTCGCAGAAGATGAGAAAGTCGCAGAGGCTTTGAAAGCCGCAGAGATGGCCAAAGCCGCCGAGTTGGAGAAAGCCAAGAAGGATGAGGAGGATAAGTGGAAAGCGGAAATGGCTGAGATGGCCAAGAAAATTAAAGAGTTAGAAGCGGGAACCAAGCCTGTGGAGGTGAAGGGTTCCTACTTAGCCCCATTTGCAAAGAGCATTCAGAAGGTTGCCCCATATTTGACATTCCGTATGCCGAACCTGCCGAGCTATTCGGGGAATTCGAGAGAGAACACCCATATCGGAGGGTTTGAGGTTACTTTGTCGCTGTTGACTGAAAGTGAAGCTGTGTTGTGCCGAGCATTGGCGAGCACATTGACTGATCATGCATTAGAATGGTTTTTGGCTCAGCCGGCAGAGTCAATTCTCGGTTATCAGGATTTTAAGGGGAAGTTCTTGGCGAGGTTCAGTGGGTCGGGGACGCAGCCCGTACAGAAGCAAGAGTTGTGTAGCCTTAAGCAGAAGGAGGGAGAGGGGATAGAGAGCTTTACAGACAGGTTTATGAAAGTCGCGAACCAAATTTCTGATATTGGCCAGCGAAATAATTATGTTGTACAACGCCAGTTTGCTGCCATGTCCATTTAAGCAAGAGTTGGGCATGAGATTGCCGAAAACCACGGGGGAATTGTATGAGAGGGTTAGGGGATTTTGTGGTGGCGCCAAAGATCAGGATGTTAAAGTGGCTCATGCGACATCTTCTTCGGCGGCTAAGAAGGTTGTTAAGGAAAGAGTTGATTATGTGAAGGACGAGAACAGAGGTGAAAGAGGAGGCCGCGACGGGAATAGAGCCGGAGGAAGTGGAGGTGGCCGAGATGGAGGCCGTGATCAGAGAAAAATTATCAAGTATGACAGGCTGAATACAACAATCAGCTAGATTATGAGAAGGGAGAATTTGCCGCCACCTTTTCCCATTAGGGAGGGAACCTATATGGCCAGGGACCCGAGCAGTTTCTGCGAGTATCATCAGGACAAGGGGCACTTGACTGAAGATTGTTATAATTTGAGAAGGGTAATTCAGGGGAAGATTAACAAAGGCAAGTTGAAGGAATATCTCGAGAAAAATGTAGGGCAAGCTGGGGAGGCTAGGGCGGAGAGAAATGTGGTGGATGTCATTCAAGAGCCGCTGCCTAGCGTGGCTCAATTGAATAATCAGATAATGATGTTGTCGCACAGTTTCGATATCCCTCAGTATGCCGCCAATGAAGATAGGGTAATCAGTTTCTCGAGGCGGGAGTTAGCAGTGACGAAAAGCCATGGGAACCAACCGGTGATAATTACCATTTGTCCGGGAAACAATATAGTGCAGAGAGTGATGGTGGACTCAGGGGCGAGCAAAAATGTTTTGTTTTATGAGGACTTTAAGAAGATGAATTATACGGATGCAAATTTGGTTCCTTACAAGGGGTGTCTGGAAGGTTTCACCAATCATTCTGTCAAGGCTAAGGGCACGATCATGTTAGAGGTTGAAATTGGTGAAGGTCATTTGGTGAGAAGCGAGGATGTTGAGTTTGTGGTGATTGACTTGGTTTCCCCATACAACGCAATAGTCGGGATTCCTTTTATGCAGAGTTTTGAAATGGTGTTATCCATTCCGCACCAGAGGGTGAAGTATCCGGCTCATGGTGGCATAGGGTGTTTGAAAAGTGAAGCGATTACGGTGGTGAGGAAGAAGAAGGAGATGCAGAAAGCTAAAGCAGTGGAAACAAGTTCTATGACGAAAAAGTCTGATGCTCGCCAATTGAGAATCAATTTGATTGAGGATGTTTCCGAAGATGAGGTTGATTGGATAGTGACTGAAAGCATGAGAAATGGCACCGCAGTGGTGTAAGTACCCAAATCCGGATCGTCCAAATCCGTCAGAAAGTTAACCGAAATCCGTTAACTGGCCCGCTCCAGGTTAACCGGAACTCGTTAAACTCCCGTTCTTTGTACCCAGCGAGGCGTCCGGGGCGCCTTGCCGTGCATCCCGACGTCAAACCGTACTTAACACGTGTCATCACACGTAAAAGCACGGCTTTCCACGAAAAACGCATTTTCCGGCACTTTCCGGGCGTTTCGGACATTTCCGGTGTTATTTTAAAAAACGGACAAAACCGGGACCGGGGAACAAATTCCCATGAAGCTGGTGACTCAGAGGGGCACGTGGCAGCCATGCCACCTCCCTCTAGTCACCCTTCAATCAAATTCAAAGGGAAAAGACCAAAATGCCCCTGGTTTGCAAGCCAAGTCCGGCCGGACTCACTGTGCACATTTTCTGAAATTGCCAGCAAGTCCTTTAAATTCTCAAAATACCACAAAACCCCCTGGATTCAGGCCAAGTCCGTCCGAACTCCTACTGCAAATTTCACATATAAATAGAAATGGCTGTCAAAGCCAAATGGACAGAATTTTTACCCCAAAATTTCACCACCCCCACGGTCCAAACTGGTTTTCACCCCTCCCGAGCTCCCGTTCTGTCTCGATTCGCGTGAAACCTTCGTATTTCGATCAAATACGCCCCCTTTCAACTTCGAAACAACCTTTCGAATCACTTTCCGTGTCCCGTACACACTTCCCGAGCCAAAGGAGTCGACCCTAGCCATAGGTATAACTCCCTCTCTCTAAATCTCCCGTTCCATCTCGGTTTACGCGCCAGTCGCTATAACCGTTTCGAACGTCGTTATCGAAATGTAGACGCCTCCGTCTAACGGGGTCCGATACGTTTTAGCCCCTCGATCCTCTTCTCTTTCCGTAAGAGAAGTAATCACGGGTTAAAACGGCGTTCCGACCCCGTTCCTTTTACTTGTTATGTCATTTACCATTCCGGATCGATCGATCCGTTGATCGTCATTTACAATTCCGAGCCGTTTGGCCTCGTTGATCGTCATTTACAATTCCGAGCCGTTTGGCCTCGTTGATCGTCATTTACAATTCCGAGCCGTTTGGCCTCGTCGATCGTCATTTACGAATCCGGATCGTTTGATTCCGTTGACACTGCTTTAAATACTGTCATTTACAAGTCCGACCCGTTTGGATCGTGATAGTATTTACTTTTCAATGTCCGAGTCGCAACCCGATTCGTTGATCGCATGTCATTTAATACGCATTTTTCCCGTAAAAATCGTTAACAATGTAATGCCCGGTTCAAAACCGGAGTTCGTCCGTCGAACTCTCTTTCAAAACGCGCGAAATGACGTTCGGCCTCCGAACGCTCATCTTCAAACTCAAAGCCGCCATTTGACACTTAAAATCATTTAATACGCATTTTCCCGTAAAAATCGTTAACAATGACTCGCACGGTTCAAAATCGACGTTTGCCACGCAAACGCTCATTTCAAACTCAAAATCGACGTTTGCCACGCAAACGCTCATTTCAACTCAAACCGACGTTTGTCATTCAAACGCTCGTCTTTTCAAAAGTCACCTAATCAACGTTTGTCATTCAAACCAAGATTAAGCTTGTCATTCAAGCCCCCATTTCAAAAGACACACACACACACACAATTTCGAGAAAGGTAGAAAGACTCGTCATGCGAGGCGTTTCGGGCGATCTCGTCATACTCTACCCGAAACGTAACTTGACCTCCGAACCTAACAATCTCTGGTACAAAAGCTTTTTACTCGTTTTTCTTTGCCAATAAAAATGATCCATTTTTTCAAAGCCTTTTCCTAAGTTTTTGCTACCAATAAAAACGACACCTTTTCACAATAGCCGTTTCTCAACGTTTGGGCTCAAAATACAAAAACCGCGTGGCGACTCCTCATTTTGTTCCTTCCCGTGAGGCGAGGTCTCGAGACACCGGCCCCTCCGCGAAAGACAACCGCCTTTTCCGCGCCCCGCCGCGCGAAAGATCGGGTAATTTCAGTTGGCGACTCCGATGGGGAAAAGATACTTTTTCAAAACTGCCGATGTTTTCAAAAAAGCCTTCCGTGGGTCAAACTTTCGTTTACCCTTCCTCGTTTTCGTGTGTGTGTGTTCCTTTAAACCTCGAACGGTTTTTGTTTCAAAGGCATTACATTGTCGACTTTTTTCAAAATCTTACCATGTTTGTGCATTCCCATTCATGTTTGATTTTCATTATTGTCTTTTGAACTGTGCATCATAATGCTTTAAGACACATTCTGAAAAATCTCTGTTTTTCCCGGAAAAAGAATTTTAGTGACCGCACACTACGCGCACTTGCTGCCTCGGAACACCGCACTTCACGTGCACTTGCTGCCTCGGTACACTGCACACTACTGACCCCCTAACACGGGATGGCCTTATCGGTTGCACTCCGATTGGTGCGCGAGACACCTTTCGGGCGCGCGGGGTCGTCCCAAACATCCCATCCTAGCCCGTGTAAGCCATGCACTCTTTGTGTCACACTTTGTCCAAGACCGGTTGGTTTTGGCTTAGCTCGTGTCATAAAGCCTAAGTGTATGTTTTTCACGCCGGGCCCGCTCAGAGTCAAGCTCGAGAGTTTGAGACCAAAGGTCGTTCCCAGACCCGAAGTCTTGAGCTTTTCGGCCTTGACTTTGACGCGGAGCTCTGCCCGAAAAATATACCCGAAGGTTGATGTGACGCCGTGTCACCAAACCTCGTCGTATGTATCGTACCGGCCACAACTTGGCCAACGCTAAAAAGCTAAGGTCTCTCGCACAAGCGAGTCGGGAGAGGTCATGCCCAAATTTTGGCACGATCCCGCCTTAACTTAAGGACGTTGACTTCGGCCGTGGCCCGTACGTCACACACGTTGAAAGTTTGCGTGATCGGCTAGCCTTAAGTTCACTTTTTCTTTTGTCGGTGGAACTCGCTTGCCTTATCGAGACCTCGCTCGGGATAGTCCGTCTGAGAAAGATGATCTCTGATGGAAACGAGGGGCTTATAAGCGTAGTGACGAGATCCACTGATTAGAGCTCTAGGATTAGTTGCGAAAAGAAGACACGCTCTTTTCCAACCAATTAGGACTACGAGAAAACGTGCTTTAATTTAAGTAAACTTTAATCGGTAGCGCACATTGCACAAGCCCGAAAACCTTGAGCCAAATACCCTTTTAGAAGCCTAAACCCTTCCTTTCGTTCCCTGCGGCGACGAGAAAGTGGTTCAGATTTCCGGGTCGGCGCCTTGCCGGGGATCACGGTAACGGCGGCGTCGAGCGGTTCTTCGGTTCCCTCGGTTCCCTCGGCCCAGAATTTCCGACATGTCTAGCTCGCGAAATCGTGACGGGGAAGGACCCCCGCCACCGTAACGGATATGACATTGGAAGAAGCCATCAGGGCTTGTGAGGTTCACAAGAGCGAGAAAGAAGATCGGCGGAATTTCGTGGTACGGCTTACGAATGAGCGTGGTATAGCGGCTATCCCCCGGTCGAGATGGTACTTTTGTCACAGTCGAGGATGACGATTCCCCGAAACCAGTTCACCAAACCTTCAATCGGGTTCCTCCCCGCCAACTTACGGGATGCCTTCCAACCAAGGAAACGGCCGACCTAGGCTCCGTGTTGCCACCTCTCGGGCGGCAACCCTGTCAATTTTGGTCGGCCCGGTGCTACGCCCGTCACTCAATATCACCGGCGCACCATTTGGACCATCTCGAGATGCCAATATCCCTCAATACCCTCCCGGGTTCGTCCCGTGCCTATACACGAATCCCTAAACACCGGGGACAAACCCCGATACGATTCGAGAAAAGGCTCCGTATATTCTCATATACCAAGCCTTCCACCTCAATCAGCTACCGCTCACGTGGTAGCACCGGCGCCGAGCCTCACGATCCACCACTGGACCCAACCTTAGCTGGATGGTCGAGCGGATGAAAGACACAGAAAGCCACCGTGAGCGGCTCAGCGGGGAAACGCTCAAATCCGAGAGATCCGGGAATGGTCACGCCTCTCCCTGCCGAGTTCGGAATGCCGGAGATGGACCGATTCGATGGAACCGAATGTCCTCAAGCGCACGTCGACACATACGTTCTCGGCATGAGAGCAAAAGGAGCAACCCTCCGGCAAATGGCCGACCACTTCCGGCATACGCTCAAAAGTTCGGCGTTACGATGGTTTACGAGGTCGAAGCTGCGGATCGCCGCACACAGGAACGGATCGGTAACATCTTCACAGGCAGTACGAGATCCAACTTAGAGTGGGAAACAAGTCGCGAGGACTTAATCACCGCGAGCGAAGCGGATGAAAGTGTTGGAGAATTCTACAAGAGATGGAGTGGAAACTCTCAGAGATCATGGAGCCGCTCTCGAAGACGAACAGATGCGGATCTTGAGTCTGCTTAAGACCGTCCATCGGAACTCTCATCGGTCACAATTTCTTCCCGGATCTCGGGCCATGGTCAATGCCGGCTCACGGTTCGAGAAGGATCTCAAGGAAAAGTTGGCTCTCTTGCACGGCCATACGAGATACCGCTCAGCGGTTGCATTCAATCCGCGCGGCCCCGTGAAAGGGAAGATACGTCAGTCAACTACGTCCATCGGGGACAACGGTCGGGTAACGAAACCCGAGTCCGCATAAGCAACAATTCTACTCGAAAGCGGCTGCCGTACACTTCGACAAGTTGGACATGCCCGAGCAAGATCTTTGGAAGGGTTAATCGGAGGGTCTCCTTAAGCCCGTTGCCAATTACAAACCCAAAGTTCCCGTAGCCAATGCGGACAAGAGCAAATCTTTGCGCCTTCCATCGAGTATCACGGCCATACCAGCGACAATTGTTTGGGGTTACGATACGAAATCCAGAACTTGATAGAAGAAGGCAAGTTAGAGCGCCCCCGTGGGCCAATACGATCGGGAATCCCTTTCCGAACAATAACGGCGTGAATTCCATTGAGTGGGTGCCCAAGAAGAGTGCCACGAGAATCGGTTTCTCCGCCTCTTTCATTTGGATCCTCCTCTAATGTCCACATCGGCTACGATGTTTGCGGCTGCTCACGCTGCCTGGAGTACGAGTCCGAGCTGTCCCGAGAGCAATCCTCAGAGAAAACAAAGAAGAAATCCTCTCAAGCAGGCGAGAGAAAGATACGAAGGCTGGAGATACCGGTGTAGGTACACTTGGAGAACCCTCGGGAGGTTCGACTACTACTGCGTCTTGTACTCCGGCCAGTCCTCTTTGCCTCCAGGCCATGCGGCTTTAGAGCGAAACGAGGGTGGGAAGCTAGAAAAGTCCCAGCGAAACCGAGGTCGGAATTCAGGCCTGGGACACCGGAATACCTCGGATCTTGGTAATCTTGCGCCGGTCGAAGCCTAACCCTCAGTGGGATCGGCCAAGATTCAATTTGTCCGGCTTAGAGCTCGGACCGGTAAAGGAAGATCAAGGTCGGCTTAGCGTCGCACTCGATCAATGTGCTAACGAGGAGGCGGCAACGCCCGCGGCCTCGGCACACTCCACGAGGTTCCACCAAAGGCTTTACCTCGCAAGAGGAAGACGGGGAAACGGATGGGTGGATGACTCTCCTTCTACGGATAGAGACGAGATCTACGACTCCCTTTGGGCATGATCACGTTACGTGACGAAAACTTAGAGATGCCTCGGGGCACAACGAAGCTCTGTACATCACTCTCAAACTCAACACCATATCACTCCCGGAGTATTGGTAGATAACGGGTCGATCGTTAATGTCCTCCCTCTCGGTATGATGCGAGCTCTCCGCATCCGCAGCCACTTTGATTAGTCGGCTCGGACTATCGAGGCTACGACAACTCGTCTCGTCCCATCACAGGGACGGTGACTCTGGAACTGCGGTTGAAACCCCAAATGGTGCCGACAAAATTCCACGTGATGGACATTCCATCAGAATTCACAGCTCTTTTGGGACGCCCTTGGCTACACCACATGAAAGCCCATAGCTTCCACTCTCCATCGGTGCGTCAAGTTCATTAGCAGCGGGGAGATCTTGAAGTCATCCGAGGATAGTTTCCTCATAGGAAACGAGGCCGAGATGTGGCGTGTCCGCACTCGGGCACCGGGGGTACCTCCTTGAATCAACCGAGGACTACCGGGCAAATCTCATCGAGAATCCCTCGGAGTCGGAGATGCCAACTATGTAAACGTACTCAGCGGGCCGACCACAGGCGATCCGATACATCAAGTTCAAGCTGTCGTTTCCAACATTTGGAGGCAGATTGGAAGGAAACGCTGAACATCGCCATGATGCGGGCACGTAAACCCCCAGTCTCCAATCGGAGATTCGTCAGCATTCTCCAAACAAACTCTTTGGACCCGCCAGGCGAAGAGGTTTTTGTGATAAAGGTCAACAAGCACCGTCATTCTCGTGATGAATGCATGGAAGTTGTATGGGATGTCCTCCACGAGGAATTACCCAGCTGCACCTCTTCTCAACGAAGAGCATGATGTTTCCTAGCTGCTCCATCAACGCGACCGGGACGCAATACGTCCCTACACTGGATTGAGCGATCGAGATGACGATGAATCTGGACTCTCGGAGTCGAAGACGCGGCGGACCGCAAGCGAGACCTCTGCATTCACATGCTCGGTTTTGAGGACGGAACTCCTTCCGATCGAGGTCACCTACGACCAAGGTTCCAATACCATGGAAATTGTCAAGCTCAACGTCCGATGAGGCAACTATCCGATAATTGGAAGCACGTGATTCACGCACGAGGAATCCCTACATTCAGTAAGGCGGACGACTTCGTCGATATCATCTATTCCGAGATATCTGATGAAGCCAAGGATCCCGTCCTTGTTATCGGATTCTCGCAACACAGGTCACCCTCGATGGCACTTTGCTCATGGTAAACGAGGCCTGGCAAAGCGAGCTCGGAGCTCATCGCTACTTCCAGTACCGGCCCCGGTGGCAGGCCCGTGCCGTCGGTCAAGCTTATACCCTCAAGCGCCGCGAGGCCGAGGGCAACGGCGAAGGAGACCAAGCTCCTCACCTGCTACAAGTCGGATCAACCTCGGGAACGCTTCGGCGGCCACCGAAAACATACGCGAAAGTCTTCCCCTTGGCGAGTCGGCTTAGACGGTAGGAAATGACCACCTCAGCATCAACATGCTCCGGTTCGATTCTACTCCCGGCCGTCACGGCCCCGGATTCGGACATCACGCCGGTCGGCGCTAGCTTTGATAGACTTGGCGATCGAGCGAGATCACGAGACCGTCAACATTGCAGAATTGATACCCCAGGTAAGTCAATCAACGGATATGGGCAAACTTCTTGGTGATCGAGATCAAGGAAGGCCGCATGGAATGTCCCGGTCAGACTTCCTTCGTCAATGTAATCCAAGTGTTCCCGCCATTCGGCGATTTGAATGTAATCACGGTTACGGACACTAGCCGGACGATGCGCGCCTACGGAGGCTGCTGGGTCTCGCGAGAAAGCTCTCTCGTGGAACTAGCCGCTCAAGAAAGTCGTCTTTGGGACGAAGACCAAGCTCGAAAGACCTACATGGACCAAGCCCTTAAAGTGTCACGGGCGGCTTCGGACGAGAAGCTGGAGGCCACTCTGGACCGGTTCGACCTCAAGAGTTTTGCTCATGGCAGCTTCCACGACTACGTCTGTTCTCATCCAACCCCCTCGCCGAGGCAAGGGTGGTCGCGGTCCCAATGACCTAGGAGATGGAACAACACGGCGAACGAATCCCGGCGCTTACCTTCCCGAGGAAAGCAAGTTCTCTGTGAAAGCGACGATGAAGACGATGAAACCATTCTTTTCCAAGCCGGGCATGAAGTCAACAAAACCGGACTCCCGAGGGTCTGGGAGGATGGGAACGGATCATTTCCGCACTCAAATTGAAAGGCCAACTCGGGGAGGAAGGTCTATTTAAAAACGGGAGGAGGATGGAAATTCGTCTCGAGCAACTACTCGGGGAAATTCCACGGTCTACGGCCTTCGTTTACGAAACGATCAGCGGGACGGCAACCGGTCACATGGGCGAGATGTTCGGGAAGTCGTGTACTCACCTTCCGACATACCCGCCACTCGAGATAAAGCGAGAGGAGAAAACTCTCCCCGATGGAGGTTTACCTAGGCGCCACCACGCGGTTCAAAGCAGCTATTCTCACGTAGGAAGAAAGCGCGAGCAGCTCACTCTCGACGCGAGCTCCGCTGCAGAAAGGTTGATCTGGGCCCGAGTGGAGGAAAACTAGCAAACCATGAGTATCGCCGGACCCAACTCCAGAATGCCTGAGTATGCTCGGCAAGGAAGGAAAGGAACGCGATATACCGTGAAGAGATCAAGGAGACCGTTCGCTTGAGCCGAGAACTCTCCAACCTCCCCAGGAGAGTCAATGACGCACGGTTCGGTTCGAGGCAACCCTTTGTTGTGCCTTGACATTCGAACAAGCTGCGTCAAGCGCAGGCTACCTCCCGCTTGAGAGGCATCCCGAGCCGGTATCACTTGGGGACGAGAATCCAAATCAGGAAAGGCTGCTTGCCGAAGCTCAGGAATTCATCCACAATCAATGAGTTGAGGAAGACATATGGCCTTATGCTACGAGGGAATCCTCCTCTAACTATGGCTCAACTCGGGCGGCTGTTCGAAGGGACCAAACGATGTCGGCGTTCTAACCCGATCGGGTCAAATCCATGCATTACCACCTAAGGCCACCAAAAAGCCGACGGAGCGAGTGCAATCCGGCCGGCCCGAAGACGCAAATTCCTTGAAGAGGACCCGATCCTCACTCGGCTCAAGCGGACTCGGGCGAACATTTCCCTTTGGTCTCTGCTCACCTCCTCTTATCCTCACAAGCTCAAGCTAGAGGAAAGCTGGCCCGTACCATGGTCCCCGTGGGCCTTGACCCCGAGATGAAGTCATTCAAATGATCGGCAACATCCATTATGGCAACATTATCACCTTCACAGATTTGGACCTTCCAAAATTTGGGGCGATCACAATGAGCCGCTCTACATCACGAGTCCGGTGGACGGCGTCGCCTTCCAGCGTGTTGGTAGACGGAGGTTCCGGAATGAATGTCTTGCCCGCCAAGATGATGGACTGCTTGACATCAAGCCCACGAGATCTTAAGCCTTCGAGTCCACACTTTGTCAAGGCCTATGACTCTACTTCCCGTCACGGTTCTCGGGGTTGCTACTCTCAACATGCGGTTCGGCAAGCGGGTGATCCCAGCTGAATTCCAAGTGTTGGACATTCCAATCACTTTCACGGCCATCTGGGCGTCCACAGGCTGCATCAAATCAATGGCGTGGCATCCACCCTTCACCCGGTGCCTCAAGTTCATGCAAGGCAGAGCTAACCACGGTCTACGGCGACGGTGTCACCATAGGGGACCCGGCACCAACGACATTCCGGTATTGGAAATCAAGCATAATGACGACATGCCATTAAGCTTGGATTCACTCACGGAAACCTCCAAGATCCAAATATGCAACGTGGACCTTCCCTTTGTCTCACGACAGATTCCTCCCGCCATGAGGATGATGAAACTCATGAACTTCATCCCGGGGCTGGGGCTCGGCAAAAGGCTGCAAGGCCGACACCAAGTTATTGAAGTCGAGGACCACACCACGGTCCGGGGGCTTGGCTACGTGCCAACACCGGGTGACATCAAGGAAGACAAAAGGCTCGCCCGCACCAAGGCGACGGCCCGCAAAGGGGAACCTCGGACGGCACACCCAATCTCCGACCTTACGGCTTTGACCTCGCTCATTACTTCACCGAGGAAGGCAGGCGGGGAACCGACGGCGGGCGGGGACCGGCAGCAGGGAACCGACGGCGGGCGGGGACCGACGGCGGAAGCAGACGAGCGGGCGGGGACCGACGGTGGAAGCTGATGAAGATGAGAAAGAAGCGAGGAATAGTCGGCACCAAGACTACGGGAAGAATGGAACGGCTAGCACGGGACCTCAAGCGTTTCGAGAGGACTCAAAGCTAATCCGATAAGGAGCGTTCCTCGACATCACGGCTCTACTGGACCAAGCTGCCACCCATCCGGCATGAGTACACATTGAGGAATCCCGAGACTTGGAGGAGCAACTCAAGGTACTCTCCATGGGAAACAAGTTGTTCGGATCGGCGCAGAGGCCACATTCGAGACGGTAAGTCAGCGAAGGAACCGGAGAATTCATAGAAGACGCTCTCGGTGGACCGGCTCTACGAGTCTGTTTGAAGAAGTCATGGAGTTGCCCAACTTGATCGGCGGGGCTCAGACAACGGCATGATCGCCATGATTGGGACGGCGGGAGCCAAGCCTCTCGATCCCGCACCCTCATCAAGCATCCGGCAATGCCTGAAGAATTGGGTAACTTTCACCGGACCGAGGGCAAGCCGGGCGGAGTGGAAGACAAGGCGGGCCCGCACCCACATCTCCCTAAACCCGGTCTCAAACCCTGCGAGTCGGTCCTTGTCGAGTCCGATCCTCTGAGTCATCCAGCGGCCTTACGCCGGAGGACTATAATGTTGTAGCCAATCATGTATTCCCGTTCTTGTTTAATGAAAAGTCGACCTTTCGGAGTATCCTCTCATTGCCACTTTAACAAGCGATAAGTTAACAAACAACTTAAAAGACGTTAATAATTCAATTGATAAAGAAGCGAGACACATTAAACGAACAATACATTAAAGAAGTTCTCGAGCGTGTAGTTGACCAAGAGGACAATAGGGCCCAGTAGCAGAAGAGGTTATGACCCAGAAAGTGAACTGGGGTCGGTGCAAGAGCCTAAAGAGACACAAGTGGGCGGTTTCTTCGCCGATGCGGAAAAGAAGCCACGATAAGCCTCCTCGGGAGTATGTTGACGTGTTCGCACAGTCGCTATCGGGACATGCCGGGACTCGATCCCTCAATCGTGGAGCACGAATTCCCTGGATCCGAATCCAAGCACATCAACAGAAGGCTGCGCAAGATCAAGCGAGAATGGTCCTTGCAAGTTAAAGAAGAAATTGAGAAAATGCTCAGGAGTTGGTTTCATCGAGTGATTGAGTACCCGAGCTTGGCTCTCCAGCATCGTGACGGTCACCAAGGCCAACGGAAAGGTCGAGATCTTTGCGTAGATTTCCGGGATCTCAACAAGGCCAGCCCTAAAGATGATTTCCCAGCTGCCTAACATCGACATGCGGTCGACACCACGGCAAATTTCGAAGTAAAGTCCTTCGTGGGACGGGTTCGCTGGATACAACCAGATCAAGATGTCAGGAGGATCGGGCCAAGGCGCCTTCACCACTCCATGGGGGACATGCGTTACACGGTCATGCCGTTCGGTGAAGAACGGCTGGGGCTACTTACCGGCGGGCTGCAGCGGCCCTCTTCCATGACATGATTCACAAAGAAATCGAAGTATATGTCGACGACATGATCATCCGCTCGAGGGATCGGACATGCGGCACATGACGGATGCGAGGAAGTTCTTCAACGAGACTCGAGAAAGCACTCCATGAGGCTAAACCGGCAAAGTGCACCTTCGGCGTCAAGCGCGGCAAGGTGCTTGGGGTACGTGGTTACGAGAAAGAGGTATCGAAGCCGATCCCGGAAAATCGAGGCCATCATCGACATGAAGCCGCCTCGAGCCACTGACGAAGTAAAGAGCTTCATGGGAAGACTTCGATACATCGGTCGCTTCATCAACCGAGTTGACATCTCTCTGCGAGCCCATGTTCAAGCGATGAAAAAGAATGCCGACATCAAATGGGACTCAGAGTGCCAAACTTGGCTTTCGAGAAGATCAAGACCTACTTGGTTAATCCCCCAGTCTGTGCCCGCCACATGAAGACAAGCCACTACTCACATGTCGTCGAGTAACGAGACACGTCAATCGGAGCAATGCTTTGGCACAAGAACGAGAAAGATTCCAAGGTTGAGCATGCAATCTACTTCGTAAGCCCAGAAAGCTTCAAGGAAGTGAACTCGGCTACTCGGCGTCATCGGAGAAAACTTGTACCGCCTTGGTATGGGTAGTCGGGAAGCGAAACACTACATGCGGTCGCATTCGGTGCTCTGGTCTCCAAAGTGGACCCCGTCAGATATCTCTTTGACAAGCCATCCCTGTCAATGCGGCTAGCAGTGGTCATTCTTCTGGTGAGTTCGACATCAAGTACATGGTCGAGAAAATCAACGAAAGGGCGAGTAATGGCGGATCGGCTTGCCGACTTCCCGGCGGTGAACCTAAGGGTCACGATCCGCAATTTCCGGACGACGGAATCTTTTCACTTGACGGCGCAAACCGGCGCAACTCTTCTTCGATGGGGCAGCCAACAAGAAGGGGAATGGTATTGGAATGCTCCTTGTCGATCCCAAGGGCGAGCATACTCCCATAGCCGTCAAGGCGAATTTTGAAGCAACCAACAATGCGGCGAGAATATGAAGCTTTGTGCGGCGAGTTTGGAAGCCGCCCTCGAGCGCAACATCTTAGAGCTTGGATGTATATGGAGACTCGACGTGATCATCAATCAAGTATCCAACAAATGGAAGACGGTAGATTACGGCCTTCGAAGTACCACGCGTACATGGAGGAACTCATTGCTCGGTTCAAGGACATCTCTTTTCACTATTTGCCAAGAGACGAGGAACCGCCGCGAGCCATGCAGCAGCCCTCGCCTCTCTTGTCGAAATTCCCGAAGGGAAAGCGGTAAAACCCCTCGAGAATAGGCGGACGGAAACACCCGCCTATTGCTTTGTGAGATCGAAAAAAGAAAAGAAACGATCGACGAACCTGGTACAATCAAATTTACCGGTACCTCCAGCGGAGAAGCTTCCTTCACAAATGAAGATGGAAAATACAAAGAAGGGATCAAAGCCAAAAACATGATGGCATTAAAACGCTGGCATCCCATTTCGTCATTACGGGGTATGTTGTACAAGAAGCGCCACCAAGGGCCACTCCTTCGGTGTGTAAATAAAGAAAAAGCCGGCGAGCTAATGAACGAAGTTCACAACGGAACTGCGGTCCGCACATGAACGCCGAGCATTGACACGAGATCATTCTCCGTATGGGATACTATTGGATATCAATGGAAACGAGGCGCATCCGGTTCGTCAGAAGGCTGCGACAAATGTCAACGGTTCTCCAACCTCAATCACATCCCTCCTCACGAACTCTATTGCATGACTACGCCATGGCCTTTCGCCACATGGGAATCGACGTCATCGGCAAGATCACTCCTCCGAGGGAGCAATGGTCACGAGTTCATTTTAGTCGCGATCGACTACTTCACCAAATGGGTAGAAGCCGAGATCGTACAAGGTGCGAATTCTAAGAAGGTGGCCGAGTTCATCAGAGAACATCATGTGCCGATACGGAGTGCCCAGCGAGATCATCTCCGACAATGGGACTCACTTCGAAGGAGATTGTGACCAACTGCGGCCGAATTCGAGTCACACGTCACGGGTCTTCTCCTTACGGACCACAAACCAATGGTGCGGTAGAGGCGGCCAACAAGACTCTCGCCATGATAATCGGAAAGATGACCACCGGAGGTCGGGAGGCCCGAAAAGCTACATCTAGCCCTGCAGGGATACCGAACATCGGTCGAGAACCGCCACGGGGAGACTCCGTTCGCACTTACCTACGGAATGGAAGCGTGTTACCCGTGGAATTGGAAATTCCATCCCTCAGAAGTCCTCTTGGAAAACGGGATCAATGAAGTCGAATGGCTACGAGCGCGTCACGACGAACTTGCTCTACTCGACGAGCGCGGATTGAAAGCCATGGAACACGCTCGAGCCTACCGGAGCGAGAATGGCACGAGCATTCGACAAGAAAGTCAAGATCCGAGACATCGGAGAAGGCGACTTGGTGCTAAAGGAAAAGCCTCCTACGCGGACCAATCCCCTCGGAAAGTGGGAGCCTACGGATAGGACCGTTCGTGAGTACAAAGAATCTTCTCCGGAGGAGCCATGAAGCTAGCGAGATTTGGACGGAAACCCTTTCGTTAACCCCGTGAACGGAAGCAAGCTCCGCGAATACTTCGTTTGAGGAAGAGCACGAGTCAACTCTCCTTCCCCATACACCGTCCCCCTCGGTAAATTAAAGTGCTAAAAGAGTAATACCCATTTGGATACATTCCCGCTAATGATCCGGGTAAAAAACGAGTCGCACTTCTTTTGTCTTTGTTTTCTCAAATTCACCTAAAGTGTCGAACTACGGTGACTGAGCCCCTTAGTCCAATTGTAAAAGGGGAACGTAGGCGGCCATCTTTGGTTCGGTCTAAAAAACAAAAAAAATACAATAAGCATCAATTGCTTGTGTTTGAAAAACTCTTTTCATTTAACCTACAAATTCATAACGGTTAAAACATTCTTTGATGAGTTCAAGCACGGTCAACTCTTGACTCGCTACACGCTAGCAAAACTACAATAAAACATTAATCAATTAATGTGTACGCAATGACAATGGGTGGATACTACGGGACGGCAAGGTCAACCTAGTTTCCGTACTAGGTCCTTCATCCTTCTTCCCCTTCCACTTTTCCCCGGCGAGTGTTCTTCACCTTCGCGGGAAATATTCCGGTAGGCCTTCTACGGCTCGGGGACTCTTCCGACGCCTCCGTCAAGCTTTGTGGTGTCAACGCGATCCTTTCTCTAGCTCTGTCTCGAGCCGCCTCGCTTCGAGCCATCATCATAGTGCTTTGATTGGCCTCCCGATCGGCACTTGCCACATAATCGGCCATGGCATCGCCGATACGATTCCCGGGGTTAGCCACTCGCCTGTCCTCCTCGAGGTCGAGGCATCCGGGTGATCGGCACCCAACGGCTCACTCCGTCTCCACAAGATAGCCATCTGTGTCTCCCCCATACACTCTTCGTACCGGTTCGGATCTTGCGTCGACGAACGGTGCCCTCTCTCCCGGTGAAAGAGAACCACAGCGGGAAAGGACGTGTATTGCCACCACGGGTGATCGGCAATAGCGTCGAAGGATCCTCCATCCGCGAGATCCCACCTCGAGGTAGCGGCATAACTCGAGATCGATCGGTGGCATGCTCCGGCCCGTCTTGCCCTTGAGAACCAATGATGGAATATAGAAAGACGTGCGAGACGGCCCGGCACTCACTGACAATCAACGGACCCTCTGGCGGTCCTACAAGTCTGTAACTTCCAATGGGGAACCCACCATCGCAAGTGATGCGTGCAAAGTACGGCCATCAGGCTCCGGCTCGGCTGATTGCCCCCTATCACCGAGAGGACGTCGCGAGAAAGACCAAGCGTCGCGGGACATTGGCACCTCGGGCATCATCTGCGGCCTCTCCCTCGACCACATGGTCGGCATAGCGGGACTCCCTCCCCACATGTATCGGCTACCGGTCGCCATCCGGCCTATGCCCGAGAACGTCTCGCCCAAGACCCAATGGCACGATGTCTCCCCCACTCCGGCTGCCTCACCGGGTCCGATTACCTTTGTGATGGCACACACCCGAAGACGTGAATGTGAACAAAGTAGCAATCGCGCACGAGCAAACGCGTCCCACGAAAAGACGCTCCCCTCGGCTCCGGCAAATCTTTCGGGCGGTCCCGAAATGTCAACGTAATCGGTATCTGTATCGGCATCCCGTATGCTTCTCCGGCCGAGATACCCAACAAAGACACTAGCTTCTCAACGGTGGCCATGCCACCGGCCATACGGAAGAACTAGGCATTCCGTCTCGGGTCCTCCGAGAATGGCCGGAAATCTTCAAACGTAGGAGTGATTTCGTTGTACGAAAAGAGTGTACACATTCCTCCGTACGTCCCGAACCGAGACGCGGCTCTCAAAGATCCCAATCTGGCATGAGCTCCTTCAAAGCCCAAACGGATTTAATCCCATGCTGACCTTCGAAAAACCTCTTGTTACGCCTCGTGTGGTTCCGTACCCACGGCGAAAGTTGTCCAAATATCGCTCTTGCATCCAGAGACGATAACTTGGGAAAGGAGCCATGTCGGAAGGTGAAGAAAACCTTAAGAAAGGGAAAAGAATTCGGCCGGATGAACAAAGCAATGCGCGGTTTTCTCACCAATTGCAAAGCTGACTGCAATTTAAAGAATCTGGAAATTCGGTTCTAGTCCGGTAGGACTCCCTCTGCGGTTGACTTGGTCAACTCTGCGGCCAGTTTGCCCTTAAAATTGGAAACATTTCCAAACCATGCCTGTTCACTCCTATGAAATCTGCGTGCACCCACGATTTCATTCAACCAATGTCAATATCCCTTCCGCCCCGGGCTCGTGCAACAGTGCAAATAATTAAAAATTAGTGCATACATGCTTAATTTTTGACCCGTTCAATTTTTAATGCATTTCTCTTTTTTATTTATTTTTGATTAACCTATTTGCTTATTTGCCGAAAATAACAGAAGGTGATTATAGAATAAATATGCGAAATACGGAGTTCCGCCCCACGAGCGCGCCTTTTTGCAAATACGGTTCAAATCAAAATTTGTTCTGACAAATACATGCATTTTGTCTAAACAAAGCGGTAAAGAAAGAAACGGTAAAGGGGACTACTACTGAGTCACTGCTCGTCATCCGTACACTCGGCGTCTTTGCTCCGCTGCCGGATCCGTCGCAAACAGGAACTCGCCGAACTCCTCCCGTCGGGAATAGGCAAAGGGCCTCCTCGGAGTACGCGAACTCGAGGACTCCCCTCTCTCGCGCCCCGAGTGCGCAGAAGAAGGAGCTCCAAATCCAGCCGTTCCGCCCGCGAACTGGCCAAACCCCTGTGTAAAGTCCTCCCCACCGGCTGTGGGAGCGGGCGAACCCCTCGGCCTAGACGGCCCCCGATCACGGACGTCCACGCTCCTCCAGGGAGCTGCACCGCATGAACTCCACGAGCCTCCTAGCGTAGGCGGACCACCCGTCCACCGGCCTCGCTGGCCTCGTGCTACGTACGGCCGGATACTGCGAACCGGGAAAATCATCGAAGCGAGCGAAAGTACGGATGCATCATGTGCGAGAATGCTACTATCAAATGCAGAAAATCAAAAAGGTGCTCACCGAAGCATTGGGGTCCGCCACTGCTATCGTGGTCTCGGCTCGGCGGAAGCGGGATCACAAGTCGCTACGCGAACCGTCCGGCCCCTCGTACGCTAGCCTAGCTCGCGGGACCGGAAAATCTCGAGGACCTCCAGGGGACCTCGCCCTCTCTATCTTTGCACTGCCGGGCTCCTCGGCCTCATCCTCAAGAAAACATCATAGGCGGCCCCCGCTATGATGTACTCGGAAAAAGTATACGCCACAGTAGGTACCCCTCCCGGCTCATCAATCGGCATCTCCAGGGGATCTTGCATGTACTGAAAAGGAGGATCCACCGGCACCAAGGGAAGAGACCCCTGCCTATGCGACGGGTCACCCTCTCCCCCAAATACATGGCGTCACGGTGAAGTCCCACCGGGAGCTTCGCCGCCGTGTAGTCTCGGCGGCAATCTCACGCACCGCTACATGATCAAACCTGCTCCACCGGGTCGGTGGATCCTCTCGAGAGAACTCCGGGTTCGGCGCCGGAGATATCTCCTCGTATGACACTTTCGAGTGCCAACTCTCGAAGAGACCGCCCTCTTCGCCTTCTTACGCGAAGCCCGGCATGGCGGGGAACAGGGGGACGGTACGGCTCCTTGATGTCCCCAAGCTGCGGGCCCAGACACCTCGTAGCACCGGACACACTTGAGAGAATGGAAAGTTATGTCGGCTACAAAGCGAGATACATACGAGTACATAAAAGAGGCAAGGAAGAGAAAAAGCACGTAAACTTACATCCAAGACGGGCGTGAAGCGGCTAAATGAGTGCTCCTCTCCCGCGAGAACTGTCCGGGGAATGGTAGAGCTCGGCCGGTCCGGCCTCCCCGCGCGAACCCCCTCACGGCATCCAAGTCTACCGGCGGCCCGAGCGAGAGGAAGTGACAAGACGTGTCGGAAGTCGGGGAACAAAGTCGGCGGCGGCGCAAACGAAAGGAACCCTCGAGCCGGACGCTCCGCGGTCGTCCTCGAGACCCGGCCCGGGTAATCGGCGACACGCTTCCCTCAAATGATTCTCCATCGGCACATGTACTGGGAATGCCTAAGCCCCTGGCATCGGTAATATCAAAACCCGGCGGCCGGACAAGCGCTCAGGTGTAACCATCAACCCACACCGGCGTGTTGCCATAGAGTCGGCAACCCGGTGATAGCGGCAAAATCCGTGGGAGTCACCGTCGCCTCCCCCATACGAAATGGAAAGTGTGGGTCGTATCCCACCGGTACTCGCTCGGCGCGACATACATGGACACCGCCCCTCGGCGTATCGGTGTCGCGGCTACCGCTGATGAAACCCGGCCAACCCGGAGTCAATCACCGGTGTCGTGGACTCCTCTCTCCCTCTCGAGCTACGTCAGGGATAATGCCCCATGATGCACTGCACCGCCTCGAAGGCACCCGAGCTCTTACGGTTATGAGTACTAACCGTCCACTGTCCCTATGAGACAAACAAGACAGAAGCAACGTCAACAGAATGCAACAACGCATGTCAAAAGGATGCAATGCAGATACGGTTCTCATTCATTTCCTACGTATATTCAAATCATTTCGAAAACTCCGTCGAATCCGGAACTTTCAAAACATTTCGAAAACTCCGTCGAATCCGGAACTTTCAAAATCATTTCGAAAACTCCGTCGAATCCGGAACTTTCAAAACATTTCGAAAACTCCGTCGAATCCGGAACTTTCAAAACATTTCGAAAACTCCGTCGAATCCGGAACTTTCAAAATCTTTCGAAAACTCCGTCGAATTCGGAACTTTCAAAACATTTTGAAAACTCAGAATCAAAACTTTCGAAAATTGAATCCGAGACTTTCAAATTCTTTGAATTTTTGAAAATTTAAGCTCCGTCGAATTAAAGCTACTTTAATTTTGGAAAATGCATCTAGACATGGAATTTTGCAACCAAAATTTTTATGTCATCTACCCATGATGTCAATTGAACTACATCCTAGTCAATTTCGACAACGATTCATAGCAAAGTCAAAAGCCCCTAAATCGGGCACCAAAATCCCTAAGTTCATTCCTAACAAATTTCTAACATTTAAAGAATGCACATTCTTAAAATTAATGGAATTTGTAGGTAGCTTACTTGTCTTTCGATCCCTCCCTTGGAGTTGTGGCGGTCCCTCGCCGGATAAAACTCCGCCGGATTCAATGGAAGAGTGGTGGTTCGAATGGTCCGAACCAATCGAGTTCTTTCGTCATCGGTCCTTCCGTGGCGAGCCATTGGTCCTCCTTCACCCTCCATAGCGAATTTCCCTCACAAATTCGAGCAAACCTTGCAATTTGGGGTGGAAAATTTTCTCTCCTCTCTCTCTCTCTCTCGCCGGCAACAATGGAAGAAAATGGCCATTTTCTTCCCCAGCCTCGGCATTTAAAAGGATTCTGGAAAATCAGTAAAAGTCCGGCCGGACTCTTACTGCACCAGAATAATTTTTGCCCCTTTTGCCCCTCAGCTTTTGGCAATTCCAATTTTACCACTTTTGGCCCCCAAAAGTGTAAAATTTCCCCCCAGTTAGACATTTCTAACACCCCATCCCCCGAGGATAAATCAAAGTTAGTTCTCACTAACGCTCGTCTCCTGACGTTAAATTCAGTCCAGTTGACATTTGACATTCCAACGTTCAACCATGTCTCCGGACATTCCAAGTTACTATTCCGTCTCCCGACGTTAAAATTTAATAATGGTCTTCACCATTAAAGTCTCAATCGCGACCTTTCACGGTCCGATTTCAATTCTCAATCGCGACCTTTCACGGTCCGATTCCAAGTCTCAATCGCGACCTTTCACGGTCCGATTTCAATTCTCAATCGCGACCTTTCACGGTCCGATTCCAAGTCTCAATCGCGACCTTTCACGGTCCGATTCCAAGTCCCTCAATCGCGACCTTTCACGGTCCGATTTCAATTCTCAATCGCGACCTTTCACGGTCCGATTCCAATCCTCAATCGCGACCTTTCACGGTCCGATCTCAATCCTTAATCGCGACCTTTCACGGTCCGATTTCAAGTCTCAATCGCGACCTTTCACGGTCCGATTCCAATCCTCAATCGCGACCTTTCACGGTCCGATTTCAATTCTCAATCGCGACCTTTCACGGTCCGATTTCAATTCTCAATCGCGACCTTTCACGGTCCGATTTCAATTCTCAATCGCGACCTTTCACGGTCCGATTTCAAGTCTCAATCGCGACGCTTTCACGGTCCGATTCAAGTCTCAATCGCGACCTTTCACGGTCCGATTCCAATACTCAATCGCGACCTTTCACGGTCCGATCTCCAAATCTCAATCGCGACCTTCCACGGTCGATTCCAATTCAATCGCGACCTTTCACGGTCCGATCTCAAATCCTTAATCGCGACCTTTCACGGTCAATCGAACCTTTCACGGTCGATTTCAATCTCCCTCTCGCGACCTTTCACGGTCAGCAATCCAAGCCCGAACCCCGACCTTCGCGGCTCTCGCGAGACCTTCCTCTCTCCCGGCAACAGCAATAAGCCTGAACCCCAAGGCACGAACGCCTTGCAACAATCCCTCTTTGACCATCCTTGTAAGCCCGAACACCTTTTCACTTCCAGCAACAGTGAACATTCATCTCCCCGGCGGCCGGTCGTAAGCCCGTCGCTCATCCCGGCTGAGGATAAAGCGCGCAACGGCAATAAGCCCGGCACCCGAGGCACGAACGCCCTCGTCGGCATCGCAACTCCGGTTTGAGGCGCCACGCGCCCTCGAAGGTTTCGAAGTCCCGAGGTTCGAGACGCCTCCCAGCGGTCTCCATTCGGAGTACGGGTACCTCGCGAATGGTCTCATCCGAGTTTAGACGCCTCCCCAACAGTCTCGCTCGGAGTCGAGGTCCCGTACGCGGCCCTTGCCCCTTTTCGAACTACGATCGGCTTGATTCCCGCTCGGGATACGTAGGAATCCTTTTCGCTAAGGGTCCCGACCGGTGACCGCCCGGGTCTCCTTTCAAAGTAAGGCATCCGATTTGGATCCTTATCTTTTTCAACGACCCCAGCCTCCTTCGGAGGGAGACGTCGGCGAGGGCTAAGCTGTAAGTACCCAAATCCGGATCGTCCAAATCCGTCGAGAAAGTTAACCGAAATCCGTTAAGCGGCACGCTCCGGAGTGCCGAGGAACTCGTTAAACTCCCGGATTAGCTTTGTGCCAACGAAAGGCGTCCGAGGGCGCCAGTGCATCCACGACGTCAAGCCCGTACTTAACTGCCGTGTCATCACCACGTAAAAGCAACTTTTCACACAACGCATTTTCAGGCACTTTCAGGGCGTT